>VZTL01052004.1:0-21698 GCA_013400535.1 Scopus umbretta | reverse complement strand
ATTTTTCTTTTGTTGTTGGGTTTTTTTTTTTTTTAATTAGAGACGTACTACCAAAAATCATACTTTGATCATAATAGCTTATTACAAGTGGAAAATTTTACCAATTTGGGGATATAGATTTTGTAATATCAGCTCGGCCTGAATTTGATTACTTTTATGCTTCCAGGAATTTTGGAGAAGGTAATTTTAGGGAAGTGTTTTGTGTATTGGCAAGTTGTCGGCTAGTTTTATGCTGTGATTTTTTGCGTCTTTCTCCAAAGCATCTTTGGCCGTTCATTCATAATATATGGGCTTAAAAGACTACAGGACTGACTTTGCATGGCAATGCACTTTGTCAGGTTACATTTCCTACTGTTGTGCTGCAGGCAAGTTGAAATTTCAGGGAGCATATTGAGACCTGGTCAATCAACAGTTTTAACACAACTTCAAGTCGGTATCTCCATTATATTTCTGAAACTGTAGCACAGGTAGTTCCTCTAATTATTGTGCATTATTGCCTCAACATAATGTAGCTGAGCTGTTACCTTTGTAATATATGTACTTCCAAAATTGCTCTCACATCCTAAAAACTATCGGTGGTAATTAATTGTAATGCATTTGTATTGCTAGATTATTTCAGTTTGAATACTCTTAAATTTTAAAGGGTGCTACAATTAGGGTGAAGCTATTTTTAATGATGAATAAAACCACATGTGAGATATTGATGATGTAGGTTAATAGTAATTCTTATAGTGATATATTCTTAATAAGTCTAATTACAGATCCTAGAATGGTCTATAGTCTGTAAAAACAAGACACCAACCTTGAAAGAGTTAGTTTTGTTTAGTCCTTTTCAAAACACTGCAGAAGATGACCTTTAATATGATTTGTTGTGTTTGTCTCAGTAGAAGATCTCTGCATATTACACTCCAGATTTCTTTTTTGGAGGAACAAAGTGACATAGGCTATAAGATTTTGTGAGAATATTATAACACGTGTATCTTTCAGTGTGTGCATTAACTCATCCTCTACCCTCTCATGGTAGTATATAACATCATAATATTATTATTTAAAAACCATGTACATACTGCACAGTGTCTTCCAGATGGATGTCTAAAAATAAACAAGATACTAGAGTTCCTCAAGTTAGATCTATATTATGTTTACTTTTCATTTTCTTTGTGATTTCTGATTCTTTCCTTCCTTTTTCTGTTAATGCATTAAGTATTGCTTCTGTTGTTGAAGAGGATTCTCTTTAAATAATTGTGAGTCATGTATATAAAATTGTACAACAGAGTCCATGACTTTAACTCTGTGAATATATTACTGGAGTGGAATGTCAGCTTTCTGCATTTTTTCCTACAAATTCAAGTTACAAAGAAAGATGGACATATCACATTGAAATAGGGAAAATGTTCAGTTATTGTGAGGATTTTTTTTTTTCATTTTAAAGTGAACAGATTTGTAAAATAACATAATAGAAGGAAAAAAAAAAAATCTTTATTGACAGCATTCCCGCAGGAGCTTATCTTCCTCAAGTGTTTACAGTGAGGTTTTTTTTGGAGATCTTGGAACTACAATGATACTATTGGTGGCTTATGAGACAATGCCCAAGGTAAAACTTCAGTTCACCACTTATCAGGGGATGTGTGAAGGCTCTTGGGCTGAGAGGTTCGTTAGGTCATTCTGTAGAAGCTGTCAGTCAGACTAAGCAGATGAGAATGTATTTGAGTTCTTCTCCTTGGTGAAAGAAGGAGGGAGAAATAATCCAACTTTAAGGGGGTACAGCCTTTAACTTCTGTAAGTAAGTTACAGTGTCAAATTATGTAGCTTTAAGCTCTGCAAGAATTATGGATTAATTAGAACCGGATGGAGGACATAAAAGGTCCTTCTGACTTCATAAACATAGTTTGAGTATGAATTAAGTTGATTTGAGAACAAAACCAAATTCCACTGTTACCAGGGGCTGATTACAATCTAGCAAGGTGTTGAATCAACTATTTGGAAATTAGTTAATGATTTTTTTACAAAAAAAATAAACCCTATCTGATGATTCACTCTTGCAAAAATATTTTATCACTTCTGTCAGACATTCCAAAGATGCTTCATAATTTCTTCACGTGTAAACACTGCACACTACAAGGTGGATTTGACAAAAGCATATTTTATTTTTAAATCATCTTTACTAGAGTGAAAACCTTAACGGGAGTTTTGCTAAAGTTTCATTTCTTTTCCTAATGGTCAACCACTCTGAAGGAAGCTAGAATTGTGTTTATGGAGTCTTTTGAATATTTTTTTTCTGTTGAAATAAGATAGAGTCTATTACTAAGGAATAGACATTTCAGAAAAAGATGATCTCTTCACTGAAGGCAATCATGATTTTCTTTTAAAGCAGTAGCAACGTATCATCTAAGTGAACAGAGTTTGAATCTATTTCTGTGTTGTGCTTAAACTTCTTAGGAATTTTTTTTTAAAATGTATTGTTAAAGAATTTGAAAGTTTTGTAGTAGTGAGAGGAGAGAATTTAGGAGTATGTGTAAGGTTTTTAAAAGCTGGTTTAGCAGTTTGCTGGAATTGCATTGCTGTTAGAGCTCTTATTGTTAGATAAGTAGTTGAAAGGATGAAAGACAAAGCAATCTAATGGAACATAAAACCTGTAGAGAAATTGTGCTTCTTGTATGGAGATATAGCCCAAGGTCTGCAGAAATTTCTGTAATTCTGGCCACATAAAGTATAATGGAGGATAAAATGATATCATGAGAGAGAAAAACATAAAAACATTTTGTACTCAGTGGAGTATCATTTGTCAGGTATTGAAGACATGACCCACCACACAAGTACATGTATGGGTGAACCTGTAGATGGGAACTGATGTGAACGCATAGCTGACCTTGTCATTTGATGTTAAGGCCACACATTTGCAAATGGCACCTGTGTATTTAAATATCCACTGAAACATTTATCTCTTGCCATACGGGGGTAAGATGGTGTGTATGAGAGGGAGTACACATGCACATATGTACAGATTTGCCAGTAAAAATATCCTGAACAGCTTCAATACACTATATTCTGTTGAGTTTTTGTTTGTCTTCCAGAATAGCATAAATGATGTGGGTTTTTGCTTTGCTGGCATATCACAGGAACATTTAATGCTCAGAAAGCTTTCTGAAATTGTCTCTATGACTGTGTTTTGCACTGAAGCTTCACATAATATCAAGATTGTTTTTGAATTATCACTGATAGTTTTCTAGATACAGGTCATTAGATGCCATCCTTTGTAGGTTTTGTTCTCCTGCAGAGTTTTGGCAAGTAATGCTCTGTAATTTCCCGTGACTGTTTCATACTTGCTTTGTCTACATACCTGCAGTATTATTTTCTGTCAGGATGAATACAATAAGGTCTCATAAATAAAAGTAAAATTTAACAATAAACAAATTATTATAGAACAAGGGAGATGACTAACAAAACATGAAGCACCTTATGTTTCTTACTAAGCAATTGCTCATGTTCTATTTGAAACCTCGTAGAAAAATCTGTTGATATTTTGAGGGAAGTAAAGCTTTAAATTGTCACAAGTCTCTAACTGGAGATAAAATGTGATAATTTTTTATTTAAAAAAACAACCAAACAAACAAAAAAAGTCTCCGAAATCTTTGTTTAGTGCCTTCAGCTCCTGGAGATGTCATCTGGCCCATGTAGTCATGAATATAGTTACTGGCAAACCCAAGAAGACAGTTTCAACATGACAAAAATAGTCTAGAATCTGTTCAAATTTTGATGTGTCTTGGAATTTTCCGTGTTCTCAAAACACGTCTCCCACGCTCTGCAGTTTCTTTACAGTTCATTTGTATTGAAGAATTAAATATCAATGTAAGCTTGGATATTCATGTCCTTTGTTTCAAAGATGCTCATGTAGTGTGGAAAAACTTTAAAATGTCTCAGAGTAAAATGCAAAGGTTTACTTGAAATCCTTTACCGACTAGCTGTCTTTCAGTTGTGTCCTCTTTCAGTGATGTATACTGGAGAAATTATCATAATGCTGCCAAAAGATCAAAACATTTCAGAAAGGAAAATGGGTTCTTAAAGTATCGTTAAAACATCAATCTGAGCGAAAAGTTTTTGCAAAATACTGATAATAAGGCAGTGTTACTCTGAGTTACATGTGTTGAAGTGTATAAAACCTGTACCGATATCTGTGGATTTTAGTTGCATATTGGCATCTTTAAACAGGATGGCCATTACTTTAGGCTACGAAGGAGTTTGTTTAAAAGTTTCTTATAAATGGACCTATGAAGGATAGTGGGTGGAGTACATTTGGAAAATAGTGTTGGACCAGTTTGTCTTTTCCAGCATTGAATACTTTTGTATGGCTTTGGAGTACCAGAATTTGAATATGACACAGCTTATTTTAACTGAAAGTAGGAGCTTTCCTTAAAATGTGATTTTTTATTTTTTTTTTCTTCTTCCAGGGATTAAAGAGTAATGTAGTAGAATAAATGACAAAAAGCAGCATTAGAAACAATGCTCAGACTTCCTCAGACTACAACTACTGTACAAAATATTTAGGTCCTTTAAATTCAGGCCACAATACATTACCGGGTTCTTGTGTGTAACTTTATTGGTGTTACAAGGAGTGCTGTGAATCCAGATGCATGTTGAGTAAAAGGGCTTCTGCTTCAGTGACGTATTTTCTGTTACATCTTCAAATTTATAAAATATGAAATATTTTTAATATGATTTGCCTCCCTAAAACATCATTTTTGCTTGTAAGTGAAAAAATAGTTTAAGCTCAATAGAAGCAGTCTGAAAACAGGAAAGAAAAAAATTGCAGCTCCAGCTATTAACAGGTTGCATTTAATACAGAAACAAATAACACTGTAGATCACATATATAATTGTTTTAAGTTTGTAGGAGTGTTTAGAAGTAGTTGAAATCCTGAACTCAATTATTTGATTACAAAAACAGTGACAAATAGTGACTGAATCTGAACAGAAGTTTAAAAAAAAAAAACAAACCACAGCTAATCTTTTATCTACAAATCAAATTAACAGCTGGTGTTCTGTAAAGACTGTATCAGAAATTGAAATACAGAGAGTGCTCTGGTTTATCTTGCTAAAAGGAGCTCAGAAATTTGGTGATGGTATTGATGTAGGTGGTGAAGTGATGTGATCTTGAGTGATAGTAAACAGAAAGAGTAGAACTAGGTACTTGAAAGACAAATGTTGTCAAGCAAATGCATCATTATCTCTTGAAGACAAGTATGTGCATGCAAATTATGATCCTTTGTACTGGAGTGACCCTTACACTCCTAACTGCAATTCACCTTCAGATTTGTTGTGGGCAGTAGGAGAAATAAGGTTCTCCTTAGCTTGAAAAGATTTTTTTTCTCTGAAATGCAGAGCACTGGAGGCTGCATATTCTTCCTCCTCCTTTCTGCACTCTTTCAGAGGAAACAAATGTTAAATCTACAAAGAGCAGATAGAGAACTCTGAAATTGGACACATATTCTCCCATCACATTTTTTTGTTTCAAGTGCGGTCTTGAAGCTTTCTCTGCTTAGCCAGAAAGCAGCTCCACCTCTACTGTATTGTGTTTCCTCTTCTATGAGCGCCTGTGTCACAAGTCAGCAACAAAGAAAGGAGGACATTCCGAGAAGTCCAAGGCAGAGTTACAACAGCTCTCCTGTGGTTACCAAGCACAGAAGATTTCTGTTTCTTCTGTAACACTTCTTGCATTTGTTGTGTGTAACCTATTCCAACAAGACCACTTTCATGCCACTGTAACGTGAAAGATAAACATGGTTTTGTTTCTTTAAAATTAATTTTTATTTTCCAAAAGTGTTTCTGCATTTCTGATTTTAGATTATATTTTAACCAGATTTATCTTACCAGTTTGAATATCTTTATAGTGTTCTTTTTCTTCAAGGGAAATACCTGTTCCCCAGTATTCGTTTTTCATATATTTAGAACTTGATATAAAATGCAAAAAGTACTGGAGAAGATGTGTATACGACTGCATAACCTTTTGATTTCCACCTCCAACTCTAGCGGCTTAAGCTTTTTTCTCTGTATGTGCATATATATCTTTTTTTTTAATGTTGCCTTTTTTAGAAGAGGCTTCATCTTAAACAGTTATGATAAAAAAAGTTGCATTTGCTTTTTCATTTGAAATTTTTAGGAAGAAATCTCTCTATAATAGTTTGCTTTTACTATCAGTATTTCAAGTTAAGTACATGTAGTATAGGCTCTGGATTTAGCCTTTTGAAAATTATTCAATATGCATTTACTGTAATGATGGGCTAATTAGTTAAAGTTCACTGAGTTTAGCTAAACATCCAGTGTTTGATTTACAGAGATAAATCTGTGGTCTGTCAACCTTTTCAGACATAATCCTACTTTCAACGTTATCTGACAGGTAGTCAGCCCATCAGGCCTGAGGATGTGCTTCGAAGCAGCTCATCTCTTCACTCTTGACTAGTTATTTATCTTATGAAGCATAATTCACAACTGGCATATGGAAAGTGGGGAGGACCAAAGGAAATGTTCCAAACCTTCCTTTCCTTCTTTCATGCAGTATGAAATGGTTTGTAGATGTGGCTGCAACTCATATTTCTGTGTTTCTTTTGTTTCCATAGCAAAACACCCAAACATAGTATGTTTTGGTTGATGTAAACAGTCTCTTAGGACTGTATACTCTGAAATATATTTAACCATGCTCTGTGATAAGTAATATTGTGCAAGAAATTTTTGTTAAAAGCATTTTTTACCACTTTGCATTTTCAGGATATTGCATAATTCTGAAAGATAATCTTAAAAATGTCTTCACGAGAGGTGTTCACACTTCTTAGCTAAATAAGCTTTCTTGGTTTTATTTTATTTGAAAGGAAAACGATGAGTTGTTTCTAAATATCTATGGTTGCTTCAGGCATACAGAAGATGAGTTTAAATCAGTCATTTACCAAAGACTGTGTCTCTGTCGGCTGGTAGGTATAAGTCATTGAAACCAAGGTACGTGGTCTTGCTGATGGATTGGCGTCATGCCCTATGGATCAGCATTCACATGCTGATGGATGCAACGTGCTCACTTGGTGAAAGCAGATTTCTTGAGAGAGCATTAAAGTACCCGGCAGCAAACCCTTTTTTCATTAAGCAGCTCAAGTAGTTTGATCCAAAAAGGACATGCTCCTTGGCCATAGAAGAGAGCTACGTGTTTAAAGACACCAAAAGGACCCAGAAATGTAATCTTTAACTCCACAGAATTGTTAATAATTCATTGTAGAAGTTTCAACATTTTAGCAAAGAAATAAATTGGAAGGGACATAAAGGGGAGAACCATTATTGTTTAAGGAGAAAATGACTTTGTTTGGATTCTGGTTTACAATTAAAATTAACTTTAAGCAAGTGAATAACCGATCTGAATAACTTCTACTAATTCAAAGCAATATTTGATGGATCTATAGGCACGGGAAAACTGGATTAGAGAGATTCAAAATTGAACATACCTCTTTGTTGTCTACAAATCTTTTAATCCATATTTGTGTTAACTATGCATGTGGAGAGGTCCATCTTTTCCCAGTGCATGCCCCGATAATTTGCCTGTCATCTGTTCCAGTCATGACCAATCTTTTTACCCTACACAGAAAAGCTTACAGTTGCATTCTCCTTAGTTTTACATTTTTCTGAGCTAAGCAGAAGCAATGGAAGCCTTTCTATGCCAAAGTCAGTCACGATAAAACACTGTTTTATACCAGAAACATAAAAGAAAAAGTATTTAAAAAAATAAAATTTAAAAAAAATCTAACCACACTTTTGAAAACTCTCCAGACCAGCAGTTTTCTTACAACTGTGACTATACAAAGAGTGGTACAAAGGGTATAGAAATAAGTAGTAGTGTGGACCTCATAATTCTTGTATAACCCCATTTTTTTGTCATGAAAATGTTAATCTACATTTTAAACTACTATGTATAGTCGTACTTCTACTGAATCTGAGAGACTGGGACTGCAGGTATTCATGTACAGATGAAATTAGTTCTTAGTCATGTGTCATATTAGCGACAGTACTAAGTATTTTTTTAAGTGCTGTGTTTTGATACAAGAATAATGGACGTAACGTCTAATCCCGTTTTCAGAACTAACCTTCTGGATCAGTTTAGTTTGAATATTGTACAGTTCTATGTTTGCATGAAGGTCTGCAGTCTTCATATGCAGAAAATTTCAAACTACTTGGTAATAATATGTCTGGGGGAAAGAAAGGGGGTTTTTAAATGGTAGTCATTTGGTACTGGTTTTGCTTCACCTGCTGGGTGTCTATTTGTCTTTCTGGAAGAATCTTGGTCTTTCATGAAGTCTTATTTCCAGATGAATGAAACAGTGTAAGATTTCATTTTTGCTGTAGCCTCATGGCTTTAAAGGCATAGCCTTTTAAATGTCAAAGTAATAGCATGTATGAAAAATAATTTTAAGTAGAATTGCCTGTTTAGAAATCAGTAATAGTCTGGTTTACATAATATTTAAATGCTAATGCAGAAAAAAAAGAGAATTTTTCAAAGTGCTAAAATAGCAAAGGCATCTGAAGCCAGGGTTCAAGTGATGTCATTAACAGTTCTGGAGTTTGGCAGAAGGGTCTAGGAAGCTTTCACAGTGCTTGTCCATGTGATGCCCACTTGGGCCATATGTCCATGGATACCACTAGGTGGTACCATTAAACCTCCCTTTTTGAGAATATTAAAACTGAGTCACAATCAAGGAGTGTTTTAAAATGACCCAAGTAAGAAATTTTTTGTTGTTGTTTTTTGGGGTTTTTTGGGGGGCGTTTGGTTTGGTCTGTTTTTGTTGTTGTTGTATTTGTTGGGTGGGATTTTGTGGGTTTTTGGTTTTTTCTTTTTTTTCCTGTGACTGCAGAAATAAATTACTACCTGTTTGGTTGAAATACACTATTTCAAAAAGGCAATACAGTCTTTCATAGGAAAGTATAGACTGCCACTGTGATTATGTGTACTGGCAATAATGCAAACTTTCAGGTGTACTCACTTGCAGTTTTTTTGAGTATGTGTCCCTGTTGCTGTCTAAAATCCAGTATGTAATCAGTTCTCCAAAGATAATTCAGGCTTTTAATATAAACTAGTTTTTGTACAGTTTTGAACCAGGAGTGTCAGTGAAGAAAAGCATTAAAAATATGTTTTTGAAAATCACTTTTTTTTATATAGCTCAATTCTCTTCTTAACAAAACAATAAATGAGTCTTCATTGGAGAAACCATCAATTTCAAACTATGTGAATAAGGGATAAGATCTCTTTTTTTTTTCCCTAATTTACTGTGTTTGCTTGCATAGTCTTATACTTTAGCTCTTATACATGGATGCTTTTATACAGTAATTAATCCTTTAGTGCTGTCAAAAGGCCATACTAATTCTAGCTGCAAAAACCTTAAACATGGTACTGTAAATGGAGATTTGTTGTGAAATGATGTAACAGTACTAAAAAACAGTTGCACCTTGAAATTGCAGAACACATCGTAATAGAAACAGGTGAAGTTTGTTATTGTGCTTTTTTTTTTTTTTCAGACAGTAATGACCACAATAAAAGATCAGCAGAAAAGAGAACTTCTATATTGATAATGGTTCCCTGTCCCATATTTTCTCTTGTGTCTTTGGCTTAGCAAAGGTGAAGTTTTTCATCTTGGAATCTACACAATGCAGCTGCAGACAGCAGGGGGAAGAGTTTGGTCAAATTGCTACTATAACAAACATCTATAAAACAAAACAAAAAAATTTACATTACCAATGACAAATCAAAGCTGAAAGTTCGCCTTGCCTGTTGTCATTCATTGCCATTCATATTTAGAAAGCAGACTGCTGTGATAATTGATTTGATGGTCCAGCTTGAGTGGAAGCACTTCTGGGCATAGCAGGCCTCAGAGATGCCAAAAAAGAAGAAAAGGTGGGAATGAAATAATGCACTACTTTCTCCTCAGAGGCATGTGGCCCAGTTTTTGAGAACAGAAAAACATGCTTTAGAAGAAGGAAGAAAAAACTTAGTAACTCAGTAATAAATACAAAAATGACCATATAGCCTCAGTCAGATAAAAGTAGGCATTCAAACAGAGACAATGAGTGTACATATTTTACTGGCAGGTGAATAATAGGAGAATGCTGTGGAAGTAATCTGATTTTTAACGGACTCAGTCCATGGGAGTACCTTTTTTACTGGTTTTGTGTGTGTGTAATGACAAAAGAGGTTCTCTTTCCTTAAAAAAAAAAAATCCAAAAAACAACACAATTTTTTTAAGCTTTTCAAAGAGGAATTGATAGTTCGGAAGTAGGAAAAGAAAGCAATTATTGAATTTGAAGGCAATATATGTGTTTGGATTATCTGAACTCCTATTGAGTTTATTTACGTCAAGCAATAGGTGATAATGAAGCTTGTGTCTTTTTTTTTTTGACCAGGGGATAGTGTTCACCCATAGCCTCCTGCTGATATGAATAACTTAGGACACTGAAGTGCTAGTTGAGGGGAAAAAGTAGATTAAAAAACTTTTGAATTCCATGCTTGACCTCTTAATCATGACTGCCAGCTCAACTGTGCACCCTGTCATCAATTTAAAGAACCAAACAAAACCAGATAAAAGATGTGTGCTATCGAAACACAAAACTGTAATCAGAACTGGTTTGTCTTTTGAGTGATGCTTATTTGCTTGCAAAAACAGTGTGGTCCTTCAACTTTACTGAACTCTTTGTATTCATAGTCTTAAATCTTTTATACACACAGCAAAGTGAGAAGAACTGAAATTTAACAGTAAAGATTAAAAAAGAGGAACTTGATGAAATAGCAAGAGATTGTGAGTATGCTGTTCCAGGTCATATATAAATATTGCAATCTCTAATTTGGAAGTACCTTGCCTGCCTTAATGAGGTAGTAGTTGGTATAGGCATGTAAAATATTCNGGCCTTGTTGAACCTCATACAGTTGGCCTCAGCCCATCAATCCAGCCTGTCCAGGTCCCTCTGCAGAGCCTTCCTGCCCTCAAGCAGATCAGCAATCCCACCCAGCTTGGTGTCATCCGCAAACTTCCTGAGGGTGCACTCAATCCCCTCATCCAGATCATTGATAAAGACATTAAACAAGGCTGGACATATAAACGAAACTCTGTAAAAGACATAATAATTTATTAGGAGAATATTTCAAGTTTTCTTGTTTATCTATTATGACTTTTTAAATTACTTTTTTACATATTGGAAGCAAAAGCTCAGTGTTTGATAACCCATTAAACATCCAAAAGTGGGATAACCCATATGTCAGTGTTCCTTTGAATTCTTTTTGTTTTTCTATCTACTTATCTATGAAACTTCTTTTTGAGTATTCACACACTCCATTAAATTTATGGATAGGTATCTGAGACATCATATGTGGCATGAATCGTATTGAAGGATCTACACTGCTGCTTTCAGATCCTTTCTTGCTGTTTGAGGAGAGGTGGGAAAATGAAACACAGATGCATCAGAAAAACTGACACTTTATGAAGATTTAATAAAGAATTGACTGGTCTTATTCTCTGTGTGACTTTCTTCCAGTGCACACGCAGGAACAGTTTAGTGCGGTATTAAATGGCCTATATGTCAAATAAGTAGATTTCAAAATTCATCCCCTTAATGTGATGTATATCCAATTTCCACCTCTCTCCCCTGGTGCAAGGAAATGAAGATGGTATCTGACCCTTAAAAGAAATAATCACTGCACAAATATAAAAATTTATGTCCAGGACCCCTGCTCCTTTCTGGCTGTAGTGTGGAGTATCAGCTTGCAATACCTAATTCACTGCCAAATTCGTTACATCTCATCAATATTTACGTTATTCCCAGTCACTTCTTCTATTTTTCCTGGACTTGTATTGCCTGTTACGTGTTTTTCCCTTTTCTTTCCCAGTTGTGTGTTTTCTGGCTTAGAAGAAAAAGAAAAAAAAAAAGTCTGGCTGAGGAAAGCTGAGCTTTATCAGCTTTATTCCTTTCTCTCTCTCATACCTGTCTTGTGAACATCTGTAGTTGTTTTTGCTTGACTGAAGAGGGATGATGATGAAAGAATTAAGTTTTTGCAAGAGATTGTGTTTGAGCAGGATCCAGTCATGCTGGTATCGCTGTGCAAATGAACCATTACCTGTGATCAGTCTGAAATCTTGGCTATGTCATTTTTATATGAAATGTTTTAAGAAATGTGTATTTTTGTCTGCAAGGAATCATTTTGGTAGAAAGCCAGTGTGCATATTGAGATTTTTTTTTTTTTTTACTAATAGTAGTGCCCCAGTTTAAGGGTTGCATGCTTCTGCAGCCTGTTTGGCTTTCCAGACTTGCTCTACTTATCACTGAGAGTTTTTTCCCTGTTATCCAGCTAATGACTGGCAAAGGACTTCAGGGCTCTGTAGAAAGCTGTAGGATTTCAAGCATGGTATCTGTTCTGTCTCTAAGAATTTCCAGAAAGTTTCAAACCAAATGACTGGAGGACTCCAGTGGCAGTGGTATCTTTGCATTAAAGCAGTCCTGTGTCTGATTCTCCTGCCATTGAACTCAGTCGTTAGACTGATTTCTCTGGAGTTGATTCAGGTTACAAGAAGTAATTGCATACATGCTTGAATTTTTATGGTAAGTATATGCTGTTATCATTTGTATTACATTGCTGGAAATCATATGGTCATTCCTAAGTATGATCGGATATTAGTGGAGCATACATACTTCCCAGAATTTTATCTTTTGACAAATAATTAGCAGAAACACTTATTACAAGGTATAAGTGTCTATTGAAGCACTTCTGTGCATGTGTATTTCTACCTATATAAGCACACAAATTCTGAAATATATTGTAGATTAGAGTTGTTACCATGGTTTGAAGATGATCACATTTTCCACAGATAGCCTAGGTGGAAATTATTGGTCTAACGCATACTTGCATTTCAATGATAAAACCCTTGCAGTCTGCTCTTTCAGGAACTCTAGGGAAGCAGGATATACTGTCAGCTAGTTAGTGGCTAGAGTGCTATAGCGTTTTCTCCCAAAAGATAAAACTGTCCTTTCTGAAAACTTGCAGAATACTTTAAAATTGTGCTATTTGTCCAAATCTCCCTTTTTGGCTTTCATGCTACAGAAATTTGGAGAGAATATCTCTCATACTTCTGGGGAAGGAAGAAGATATTTTTCACAGGAGCTCTAGTTGTTGGCAGCTTTTAGAAATTGGTTTGAGTTTTAATGTTGAAGTAAATTCTTAGTGTACAGATGACTAGTTAGTACATCCATAACTATCTGATTACCTAGGGATAAACTTTATTTTTTTCTTACATGTCTAGGGAACTTAACTTGTTGATACTCTGTTTGCACAGTGTATGTTTTATGCCTATAGATTATTTCTTTTTCTTAAAATCGAGTCTTTTGCTCTATACTGAAAATGTTGTTTCCATGCCTTCAAGAGGTTTTATGAAACTATTTGCTTAAGTGAGTGTTGTTGCATTTCAGTGGATTTTATAATTTTAAAAATTTTAATACAAGTTACACCCTGTTTTCAAGCTGTCTAAGAAGTAAAGGAAAATGTGTCTTCATTATATGAAGCTATTTTAGAGTATTTCTTGTATTGTTTGTTAACAGTAAGCAAGAGAATATTCTATATAGAAAAAATACTGTGTATAATGAATTTTTTACTGTATTCAGTTTCACTCTTAAAGGCTGTAGATAACTATAGCATATAACTCCTTCTAATTTCCATGTTGTTCTCATGAAGATAAATGCCCAGTTTAGATAAAAACCAGCATAGATAGACAGTAACAGAAAATTGTAACATGTCTGCTTACTTACGTTTGAAGCAAATGCTGTTTATGTATCTTCTAAGAAGAAAACTTCGCTACAAAGTCTTGGTTTGAAGGTAATGCTAAAGTTCAGTGGCAGGTGGGATGCTTGTGTTGTTCACAGTGAGCTAGAAATGATGTAGCAAGGAAGGTGGGACTACTGGGAATTTAAGAGTTCTGTTTTAGTTGTGAGAGATTCATATAGACAGCTAGAAGGTGATGGCAGGAAGAATGCTTAGCTGATGAGGAGAGTTGCCTGGATTAACCTAACTCTGGGTCATTTGTACATCAGTGCTGAGTTTGTCTGGATCTGAACCCCAGGTGAATTTTACATTACTCCAAAATGTGTGAATTCTCCTTTCTATTTGTGGCAAAGTGTGTACTTTCAATGTTTTTGGAGACATTTGTCTGCAAAACTGCTGCATTACTTAGCTTATATGCACATATGTGCTTATGAGGCCCTGTCATGTAGCCTGACATGGAGCCCTGCACACTGGGAAAAGTAGTCTTTTTCCAACTAAGTACATTTCCATGGAGCTGCTCCCACTGCATTACCTACTTCATTCATGCAGTAAGGGTAGCTGGAATTGCATAGATAAAATCCCCTTCATCCTTTGAAATACTCTTTTTTTAGCCATCGTCCTCCACATGGTAATACAGAAAAGGGAGAGAACTGCAGTTGTGGTAGTTTATGTAGCCTGATGCGTGTGTTCACAGGGTCATAGAAAAGTCAGGTCTGGAAGGGACCTCTGGAAGTCATCTGGTACAACCTTTTGGCAAATGAAGGGCCATAGATTAGCGTCTGCTTCCCTGCCAAGCTGTCTTGAGTATTTCTAGCAAAAAAGTTTCCAATGCTTGTCAGGGAAGCTTGTTATGTTTAATTGCTGTCACGGTGGAGTTGAGTTGTTTTTTCTTATATAAAGAAGGAATTCACCTTCAAGGAACTTCTGCCTTTTGCCCCTTGTCCGGTCATCATGCACCCTTGTGATGACAGTGCCACGATCATCTCTGTCTACCATTTCGGTATTCAAATAATTCTGTATCTTTGCTAGGTAAAACCTGATGTGATCGCCAGGTGTCATAACATTTCAGAAAAGAGCTACGTGTTCTGTAACTGGATAAATATGCTTTCCATACTGTCACATCATTTTTAATAGTCATATGGAATTGCTAAATCATAAAAACAACCCGTCCAAAGCTCTTCTCAAAGCAAAGGAGAGATCAGCACAAAAGCACCTTATTTAAAAAGGAAGAAAGCTATTGGAAGGTGACAGCTGGAATTCCAGTGCTTAATCTGTGTAATTAAAACTTTTCTAAGGAGCAGGAAAAGCACGTTGGACTTGAGGTAGTTTTAGGAGTTAATTAGCAAGGTCTTTTTGAATATTAAGAATGCCTTTGAAGGATAAAGTTTTGAAAACTAGTTCAGGGCTTTCAAACAGCATAAATTAAGACACAAACTTTTTTTTACACATCCTCAAGATGCAGGCAGAATCATCTTCCCTAACCATGCCATTTCCTTCCATCAGAAACATAATCATACATCCTCTTCAATGTCTCATCTGCATAAGGATTTGTTAACTTACTAACAGTGCAGTGGCAATTTAACTGGAAATAATATTTTGCGGGGGTTTTTTTTTACACATTCACAATTGCAAATATTGAAGTCGGAAGCTCTTAAGTCATAAACTGAGTTTCTTCACAGGCTGGATTCTGTGATATATTACTGATATTGAAGATAGCAACTTGCATATTGCAAGGTATAAGGTGGTCACTTCTAAGAAACTATTAAAAATGAAGTAACAAAAATGCAATTTTGATGTCCTCCATGTTTTCTCCTAAAAGTTCTGCATTTTTATAAGGGACTGTAACTGAAAATACGGCCTTACATGCTTTCAGATGGGCCTGGTGGGTTTTGTAAGCATTTGTCAAGAAATAAGACTTAACTACACTGAAAATTTGGCCATATCTCTTCAAACATATGGCAAGTACAGGCTTGTTCTCTCCATATTTTATGTGCTTTTATGCTTTGTTTTCTGAATGCTCTCACTTTCACAGAAATAAGAGTTCTGTGTTTTTGTACTTAAGTATATGGGCAAAATATAGGTGGTGTACTTTACTTTTATTCATTTATTATTAGCTTTGATATACTTAGTGCTTACAGAATTTCTCACTTGTGAGCTGTTTTAAACAGCTATTATAACAGCAGAGTGCATCTTGATGTAAAATTAAACAAATTCATGAGTCATATAGTATATTACCTGTGAATTTGGAAAGCAAATCAACCTAATAATTATCTATCAACAATAGGTATATCAAAGCAAGACGTACTCCATGTAAGACTTTGAATGGTAGTAAAGTTTTTGTGGGATCTCTAGACGCTCTGTTTAAAAAATAGTGTATTGTGAACTACAGAAGAACTGGAGCATTGCATTGAAGAAGTATGAGTGTATCATTTAGTTACACTTTCTACAAACGTCCTCTACAATTAGTATTAGAGAAGAATAATCAAAGTGGAGGTATGAAGTTTTCCAGGTAGTGAACTATACATGTAATTATCAATGTATAAAGCTATGCATGATGACTGTTTATTTTCAAAAAAGATAATGGATTACCCACAGTTTGATAATAGATTACCCAGAGCTTGAAATCTGAGGATCTGTTGTTCCCACTGTATTCTCAAAAACTGGACTTTGTATTTAGTTATAGGTATGTGGGCGAGAAAGGATTATGAGTTTCTTTGCACAAACTCAGCAATTGGGAGTCCCTGATTTTTCTGGGTTCAGATGGATAATGGTTGTTTCATGTAGATTTAGATATTGCCTAAATGCCACAAATGAATACTGAAGATTTCATTCTGGGTCTATGTATTGAAGATGTGTAAAAGTTGTAACTTTTTATAGGACTCAGTCATTTATATAGCTATGCTTCTTTACAAGTCATTCTTTAAGTAAATTTTAATAGAACATATCTGGCAATTAAGCATTTAGCTTCTCAAACTTAAAGTTTCAAGAACAAGTTAACAGGCTTCTAAACCTCTTGATGAAGAGTCAGAAAATCCAGCCCGCGAGGCAGCACTGCAAAGGAGGATGAAGAAATAAGTTGGTATACCAACTTTTACCTCTGATAATTGGTGAATTATTTAGAAGTATAGCACTGATTCACTCACAAAGCAGTATTTATCTTCTTACTCTTTAAAAATGCATTGTTCTAGAAACTAGAAATTTATAAACAGAACTGTCCAAAAGTAAAATGCTCTGCTTCTAAGAATATGAGCCTATAGGGTTCCTGTTTAGAGGACAGAAACAAAAATAACAAGAAAACCCAAGTCTTCAGTTCATTATAAAACTGTATTTTAATGGTAGCGTTAAACATTTGCTTTATACAGGATGGTTTTTTACAGATATCTATGAAACGTTGCTGTTGAAAAGGCACATTACAATTTTGATCCCAGCTATGCTCAAACATGGTCCAAGGATGAGAATTTGTTAACCATGAGACCTGCATTTCCAGCCCAGTTTGACTCTGTAGCTGTGCAGATATGTTTATCAATTAAAATGGTGTTTGATATGTAATGAAGGCCTTCATGGTTTGTAATTGAAGTATATTAGAATAAAGAAACAGTAGCAAACAGAAAAGAAATTATTTATTATTTTGGTTAGAGTGTTGAGAGTTTTATGGTAATCCAAAAGAAAAAAAAACCTAGTAGTATTCTGGAGCAAGTGTCATGTCTCTGTATTGTACTTTAGTTCCATTATTTAGGATTTTTGGATGCCTTTTCTATTACATCTACCTCAGAATCATAGAGGGTGACGATGATCCTTGTCATGTTTGACAGTGTGCCGTTGCCCTGATTCTAGCAATTTTCAGAAGGCATTATGAAGAAATCCTTCATGTCATGCTATACATTGGAGTACCTCAGACAATATTTGAATGTAGCAGACAAATCTTTAAGTACAATGCTCCATAAGCAAGACTGATATATTTCAGAACATATTTTAGACAACCTGTCTGTGGTGCAAATTACAGATGTGAGAGGTAAAACACTTGTAAAGTAAATGTCAAAACACTTTATCATTCAAAAAATACCATGTCTTTTCATCATTCATTTCATCTGGATGCTGTGCAATGGGAATATGCAGGTCTTAAAAGTAATTTTGCTGTGCAGAAAATGAGACTGAAGAATATGAGTCTGTATACATACTATACATATGTAAATGTATGTTTGTATCTAAAAAGACACATACATGTATAAAAATCTTGTGCTGGCAGAAATATTTCATGAAGGTATAAGATTTTATATTGACCCTAAGCAGGCATTAGTTCAAAACTAACTCTGCATGCAGAAATAAATCAAAATGTCAAATAATTTGTGTGAGAAAGTTAATATGTAGTTTCGGTTAGTAAGTTTATAAA
Organism: Scopus umbretta; assembly: GCA_013400535.1. Taxonomy (NCBI): domain Eukaryota; kingdom Metazoa; phylum Chordata; class Aves; order Pelecaniformes; family Scopidae; genus Scopus; species Scopus umbretta. The sequence goes on along the minus strand of VZTL01052004.1, from coordinate 3,484 downwards.
ATTTCAGTTTATCTGGCTTGCAAATTTTCCTTTTATGATAATCCACGCTGCCTTTTCGTTTTAGTGTCACTTCCCCATTTATTGCTGATTGTCATGCTTTGAAAAAATGTCTAAATTACAAAATAATTGTAGTTATTTCTTTAAATATGAGTTCAATTTGGTTTTATTCCTCATTTTCTGTACAAAAAGGGTCTCGCTGTTACTTTTCTTTCTTGCTGTGAAATTTATTGAGCAGAAATGTTCAATATGTGTACTTTTTCTTGATATGTTTTTATATATTAACTGTACCATTTTTATTCCTTATGACATCAATGTATTTCGGAAGCAGTAGCATATACTGGAGGGAAGATATAACTTGTTTCTATATAATGTATAGAACCTATTGCCACAGCAGTCTGTGATTACTAGCAAGCTGTCTTCTCATGTTGCACAGAGATTAATTTTTTTTTTTTAGTGGTTTGTAAACATAAGGTTCCAATTTTTTTTTCTTTTTTTTTTTTCAAACTAGTTGCATTACTTAGATCAAATTATTTCAGCTAAGGGTAGGAGATGCAAGTGTGGGTAAAATTATGTGCATTATCTTCACAGAATAGTGGAAGTAAGTATCCGTAAGTGCTTTAAGACTGATGTTACAGTCACTTCATCATTACACCTGATCTAGAACTTTGTCTTTGGAATAAGACCTGGAGGAGAAAAGGAAAACTTCCCCCATTCTACAAGTTTGTTCACTTAGGCAGGCACAAAGCTAGGTATTTGCAATACTTCCAGTTATTGATCAAGGAAGGAATATTCAAATTATGTAAGGTCTCTGTAATCAGTCCGCCGTACACCTTCACAAAGCAATAGTTCAATATACTTTATATTGCTGTATTTCTGATTTTAGGTTTTCTTAATTGATCATTTTCTCAGCTATTAGTGAAAGACCAAATGATCCATTTTCAACTCAATTGATTTCCCATACTTAGTAATCTGATGCCATCTGATCTCCAGGTTATTTGTAGATTTTAGACAGACTTAGATGAGTACAGAAGTGTCATTGGCTGTGTCCTAAAAAAAAAACCCAATGCCAAGAAAAAATCTCTGCGAATTTCTTTATTTTGTTGAGTTTATTTTTAGTTTGGCTACAAAATGGGCAAGACAGTTGTAGTAGTATCTTCTAGTTGTAGTATTTATCTTTTAACTATGTTTTAACTTATTTTATGAAAGCAGGCTTTTATATCCTGGGACAAATACAACATAAAGTACTTTTAGGTCTATTAAATCTGTGTGCTGAACTTGCAAGTCTTATTTATAGTCCAAAGATGGCAGTCATCTTTTTGTGTTAGACATGTCACTGTTAAATAATCAGGGCTTGTTACAAGGGAATGTCAGCAATGGAAAGATGATTGTTTGGTGCTACAGTTGTGAATTAGTGTTAATTTTAAATATGTGCTTTTCATTTCTTGATCTTGAAAACACATTTTATTTCCAAACTTACTTGGCCTAGATAACCATTCAGATCTTTATTTGGCCTACTGAATCAAACCCCATGCTCCAAGCTCTAAAGCCAGTTTTTAAAGAAGGGATTTTGGCAGATGATAGCAACCCTTTCATTGACTGGGTTTATTTTTCCTATGATGGGCTTCCAGGTGACAAGTGAGGATCACACAGATTCTTTAAAATGGGTGAGATTGTTCTGAGAGGAGTGCTATCAAGGAAACAGCTTTTTATTTAGAGTTATTACAAGTTGTTTTTCTTTACCTTTTTCTGCCTTTAAAAGCGTTAAGAATCATCACTATCATATAACTAAACCCCCCAGAAGGTATTAAAGTAATGAGGTATTTCTTTTTACAGCTTGGGAAAAAACACACACTCTTAAAGTAAGAAAATGCTTTTGTTGTCATGAAAATTGTTTTGTTCTGTTTCACACAGCTTTCATGTAATTAGTGACCTTGAATAATTTGTAACTCATATTTTTTAAGGATAGCAGAGCATTCTAAATTTCAATTTATCTCCAGTTCTTTTATTGACAAGGTAAGGGATATAAGAGTTCACAAAATACAATCAGTAGTTGTCTGTGGAATGGAGTTTCCACAGCAGTGAGCCCTCCTTTTTCCTAAACTTCTTCAGGGTCAGAAGATGCAGTCTAAAATGTTTTCACATCTTTCTTTGATATCATCTAATATTTTTGTTGTCAATTTTTTTGTAGGATAATATACATATGAAATAATAATAAACACTAAAATAATGGAAAAGAATCAAATTGGACAACTTGAAGCTAATAATTTTTAGTACAGATGATTAGAAAATTACTTTTGTATGCTTGTTTCTAGTGCTAATATAACTCAAAGAAACTTTTCTTGTTGTAACCCAGTTTATTCCAAGAAAATTGTGAATGTGTTTGAGTAAATATTTCTCAGGTGCAAATAAACCATGCAGCCTTGCATTTTTGCCATCCCAGACATGTATTCTTTTCACGTCTACCAAGTATAGCTCTGCTACTTGTGTTCCTGTACAACTAGTATGAAGGTTGGCAGGAGTGGACTGACATTTTGAGTTGTTACTCTTCACAGATACTTTTAATTACTGTTAATTATCTGGTGTTTACATTCACATTTTGTATCCAAAAGACCATGTTTTTATCTATGTAAGTCTGAAGCTTCTTTGTTGAGAATGATCAGTAAGTTGCTCATACCTCTGAACATAAATGATCATTAACTCCCACAAACATAGCTAAGTGAAGACAGTGTTTTTATAAATAACAAAGGATAATTTTAAGTGACTTCACTCTTCTGATAGTCTTGATTTGTCACTCTCCATCCTTCTCCAAAGTTTAAAAATAGCCAAAAGAACATTCTACTGCTTCATCCTTTCATGTGTTTTGCTCTGAAATAATATCTATGCAGTGTTATTGGATAATGTGTTCTAAAACACTGTAAATCCGTTGGACCGTAAATCTGAATGTGAAGAAATAATACCTGACAAGATCTGCATTAACCCGTGACCAGCAGAATACTTGTCACTGATTCCAGAAGAAATAAATCCTCTCCAAATTCATTCATAACACTTTTCAACTAGAGTTTATTATAGCAACCAAAGAAAAATACTTGCATCTTAGTGTTTTGGTTGTTTTCAAAGAAAAGTATCTCAAAATAGCTTTTTTGGGGGTCTGCAGAGTAAGTTGATAGTGTCCAGTTTCATATTATGCATATTCATGCATAAAGTGGTTGATAAAGTAGTGTCCAGTTTCATATATGCATATTCATGCATAATTCATAGTCCAAATAAAGCCTGAATTAGTAGACATTTTAGACACTCTTGAGAAAGTTCAGTTTGGAAGTGATGTCCTTACAGATAAAGCTTTAGTGGTCTTGTGATACGTGTCACTTTATTCTAACAGAATTCATGTTATGTTAAGGGCAACAAATTGTCTTTAAGACAGTGTTGATTTTAAAAGTACAACCTCAAAATGAGTAAACTGAAATACATTTGTTGATTTTTTTTT
>VZTL01052002.1:0-28644 GCA_013400535.1 Scopus umbretta | reverse complement strand
GCTTCATCTCAGAATGGGGCTGCTCCATGGTTGTGAGAATAATTTCTGGTTGTCTGACTGTTAACCTCTGAAAGTCTGGTGTGCTCTCAGAAATAAGATAAGACAAAACATATTGACTAGGCTCCAGCAAATCATGTTAGAATATTTGATGTGGGTCTTCATTTGGAGCAAAGTGAGGAGTGACTCCAAATGGCTGAAAATTACACAAGATGTATGAGAATCTATCTCCAGACACCGGTGTCCTATGTCAGACTGAAAGTTTGCCCAGCTAGTTTAAAGTTTTACATAGCTGTCCCTTGCTACTGTGTCTGAGCATTCATGCTTGTGATTCCTACAGTAGTATGTGCTTTAAGTATTCATGTTTTCAATATGGCAGAAATTTGAAAACTCTTACTGTGATTGCCCCTGCAAGTTGCTTATGTATTGAGATGGGATGAGGTCACAGCAATGAGAAAGCCAAACTATGACTGCACAGCCTTAGTGGAGAGGAATGAGGTTGTGTGGGTGTCTCTGGGGGCATAATTTCTTCTGCAGTATCTTTATTACAGGTAATGATCTGTGAAAGTGAAAAGTCAGTCTAGGATGAGTTTGGAAGATAACATTCAAGAAAATCTTTTTCTTCTCAAACAATTAGCTGTTGTAGTGTCACTGAGAGGCAATAAACATAAACATGGTCTTGTATGGAGTCTCTCTTCAGAGCAGGATCTTACTTTACATCAAGTAAGTGTCTCTGTCAGTAATGCATTTTTTTATTTCCTGCAGGAAAAACAAACACGAAGAAAGCATTACTATCTAAAGAGCTGCTGTCTCCACTATAGGGAAGTATTTGATCTCTACTTAAAGGGAAAACTATGGTTCAATTGACCTTGAAGAGAGAGATTTTATAATAGTACAGGGAAAATGTAGCAGCCCATTGATAAAAAGTACATAGCCTCTATAGATGGTTAACATGTTTGCACCGTGTTGATGAGCTTTATATTTTTCTCTGAAGATCAGCCCTAGAATATTACCAGGTTTTACTTAACTGGCATACAGCACGATTGTGATCCCCCCCATGCCGTATGTCTTTAGATGATAAAAGTACAAAAGGTAGTATAGAAATTAATTTCCTAGATTAAAATAGTGCTAAAGTTACAAATCCACTCAAAGGAAGGAAATCAATCTTACTCAGAAGTAAGGATGTGCCAAAATTAAAGCTGCCTATGTGATATTTATGAGAAAGAATGCATAGGAAGATTTTCTGTGACTACATGGTTTTTGGGTTTTGTTTGTGGGGTTTTTTCCCCTGGTAGTGTCCAAGCAGATGCTTGGTGCTTTGCTTCCTAGTGTCCCTGTTAGTAGGAAAGCAGTACAAAAACCTGAGTTTTATTATGCTCCTAAATCTGAAATGGGAAGAAAGTTTTCACTTTGTAGAAGTAAATAAAGTAACAGAACTGTCCCTGGAACAAAGTGGACATTTGAAACAGGATGACCAGGTAGAGAGGCAAATGAATTTGCTTTAATAAAACTGGCTGGACCTGAGTGGCTTTAGTGTGGGTTTCAGAATCTGTCTCCATGGAGTGGCTCTGTGACATATAAATGCTTATGGATAATTTTAGGCTGACTATATAGCTGCAGTTCATGTGATTAAGCATTGCTTTCAAGAAATTTGTGTTACAGGAGTCAGTGCAGATTCCAATGTATTGCTAATGAGCTCTAGTTCCATCCCTTTTTATTTGATGGAAGGAGAGGAGATACACTTATGTCTCAAAACAGGTATGCTGTCAACAAAGGCTACCTGGACTCAGTTAACAGACATTACAAGCAGTCTGAAAGAGTTAAAAAGGTGAAGTTCTACAAGACGATTGTAGTAGCTTATATGAATGTCGCTTTGCTATTTGTTGTATAGTCCTGTCTTTGTTAACTTGCTCATTGTGATGTTTAAAATGCTCTGATTGCACGCAGACATACTAGCTTGTTAGCTAGCATGTGTGTGCCAAGGAACTGTTCAGTCGGATGAGTTTGAGAGCAGTTACCTTGTCTTTCCTAATTTCATGGCATGACAAGAGTTCTCTAACTCTTTTCACGGTGCATGCCTACAGATAACATCCCTCCCCTGTTTTTCTTCCCAGCATGGGCAAAAAATGGTATTCTGCATCACTGCATGTTTCTTTTATAGCTTTTATATCAAAAGGTATATTGGGTGGGGGAGGAGGAAAAAATTTAATATAAACTACTGACTGGTACTGATGCCTCACACCTGGGACCAATTAAGATAATCTGTGTCACATTGCCTATAGTATTATGCGCAAGCTACAATATGCCTCCCTCCTGATTTATTTTCTCCTATTTTACGTGTATATACTTAAGGCTTCTACTACAGCCTCTGACTGGTAGAGATTGGGTAGAGTCTCTGTGATCATCGCAATAAGCTTTGTTTCGCAGACATAAGCCCAAAGAACTCAAAGGAAGCAGAGGTGGTTGGTGTCTTTGCAGGATCGGGAAATGGGGAAGAAATGTATTCTATGAGGAGACACATGCTAAATATGAAAAGCAAACACTGAACTACTTTGGATATTTGTTCAGGAGAGAAGATGACAGAAGTATTGAAGAGATGAAAGAACGAGAAAAGAACAGCCTGAGGCCTGGAGCCTTAAGAACATGGTTGGTTACTCTTCTAAAAAAATACAGTTGATAAACATACACTGTTTCTCCGCATGTTAAAACATCTCTGAGGTATTTTGAAAGATGATAAAATATTTTTGAAGTTGTTAATGATAAACCATTGAGGGGAGGAAAGAATGTACCAGAAGAAAATTAAACACAGGAGCAAATCTGGAAATTTTGTTTTGAAGCTGTGAGATTCTTGTATACCAAGCAAATGCAATTTCCATTATTTGAAGAGCTGGGGACAACTCTAAAATCTAGCTTCATCTTTCCTGCCAGATTCTGAGTAGTTTAATATTTTGAGCATTGCAAGTTCAGAATTTTATTTGCTGGAAGGTAGGGTAGTGCACAAAATTTTGATTTAGATGTACATTTTTCACATGCAAATTTGGCTTATCAGTATTTACATCTCCAATTAAAGTGTGTCTTGTGAGCAGAATGGTTAAAACGTGATTTGCCATGCTTATGTATATATGCACAATCTTGGTAAGATGCATCATTACACCATATCACTTAAGTTATGAATGTCCGAAGTATATCCCCTGTAAGAACATACGTCTTTGAGAAATAAGAATAACATGTAAGAAGATGTAAGAACATTTATTTGAGAAATATTTATCCTCCAACTCATTCAAAGCTTTTGTTGCCATCAAATGCAGCAAAATAATCAAAATTGCAATCATTTTTTATTACAAGCTGATCTCATTGTGCTTATTTGTGCTAGAATCAGAGGCAGAAAGAAATGCATTACTGGAAGAATCCCATCCTCAATTACACAATTACTGTAAAGAAGGAGGTTACAAGTCCAGATGATGGACCTAAGGTGGGCGCTTCCAGGTGGTGTCAGAAATGATCACCACAATGTTTTATTCTATCTTGAAATTTTGAAGATGTGTCAAGAGATGAGACATCAAACATTTGTTGTAAGGTTTTCAGGATCTTTTTATTTAATTCCGGAATTCAATTGAATTTGTATTTTTAGGGTACAATAAGTGTATTACTGATTTTATTATATAAAGAAAGGGCATATTGCAAACCTAGAATGCAGAAGAAGAAGGGATAGTGAAGCAGTTCTTGACTGATACACACTGTAAGAAACCTGTTAGGTTGGCTTTTGTGCTGGGTGTAAATCGAGGTTGTATTTGCCTCCTTTGCGTATGTTTTCCTTTTTTCATTGCTTTCAGGTTTTTGTTGGGCGAAAGCCTGATGCCTCTGTCATCCCAAGAATATTATGACAGAAAAATTTAAAATTAATTAAAGGCATAATTGGAAGAATGAAACTAACTGAAATAATGCAAAACCAGAAAATGTTAAGTGTTGCATCTCATGGGGAATCAAAAGAGACAGTTCTGACTGAAAAAGCAGTGTAGACAGATGATAATCAGGCAGGTGTTACTCAGTGCTTTTTGGGAACTGGCAAATCATCAAAAGAAAGTATAACTGGAATTCACTCTAACAGAGAATCAGACTCAAACATTTCAGATGAGCAGGATCTGTTTAATGTGTCATCTTCATTCCTCAAGCATAAACCTGCCATTGAATGTGAACAAAGAACTGCAACTTTTTAACCAGTGGTACAGACAGGATGAAAATTTTCTTTCAAGTATTTACAAACCGCAGCCTACCAGGTTAGTGCCGAGTTCCTTCTGTTCAGAAGTTGTTTGGTAAAGGAATAAACATGGTTTTCCTTCTAATCCATTAAGGAGATGAATTTATTCTTTATTAGTCTGAAAGTAGTTCACTTTAATTAATGGAAAATTTATCGCTAAGCACTTGCATGAAAGAAATACTAAGTCTGAAGAGTTTCCTTCAACATCATATCCCACAAATGGATTGTATATTTAAATGAGCAGCAGTGCTTTTCTCATTATACTATGAAGTGCAGCAGTAGAAGGTATCATCTGAAGGAAAATTTCCCCTGAATCTTTATTAATGATGCTGCTAACACTGTCATCAAATAGGCATATGAGATTTTATCCCCATTTTAGAGGTGGTGTAAGAGAGGCCCAGTTGAGATATATACTTATTTAAAACAGAGGTAATAAGACTCAAACGTGTATCTGTCCATCTGCCAAACTGTGCAGCAATTTGGTAGGCTAGAGCCGCACCTACCTGAAATAATGGTGTTCTTTAGTCATGTTTTATGATTAGAGCAGCTTCTTAATTTTCCAGTAGGTTCTCACAGCTTGTCTTTTACTCATCTTTGTAGCACATTTTACAGGGATATTTTCAGCAGTGACCCTGCACACAGGTAGCAAGCTAAAAGCAAATGGCTGAGGTCTTTCCAGAAACTACACAAGGTATTTCAAGAGTATGCTCCACTTACTCTGAGGGAGGAAGCATCCACTGAGCTTCTTGAGGCAGGTGAGACTAGAAACCCAAAATGAAGAGAAGGGCACTCAGCTGGAATGATCAGCAGTACATTATTTCCTAAAAGAAGGAGAAAGGTTAGTTTCAGTAGTAAAGTAAGTTAAAGGAGTTAGAGACATCACTAGTTTTGGCACTCCTCAGAATATTATGGTAGGACAAGCAATACTTAAGTGAGTGTGTTACTGCTGTAATAAATATGTAAAATAGACAGAACTTCAGAGACATTACTTCTCAATAACCCTAAATGCCTTTTCCTGTTCAATGTATTGTTTAGTCCACTTAAACATATCTAACTCCTTCTACAATCTGCAGGCAACTCCTTAGGCTCTACTAGAGGAGCAAAAAGCCTGGACTTTGGCCAAAAAAAATAAAACACTTGCTGTGAAATTCTGTTTAACTGCAGAGAATAAAATGACTACTGCAGAATAAGCTTAATAATGCAATAATAATTTAACAGCAAAACCATGCATTTCATGAGGCTTTTTACAAATAGATCTTTTCTGGTTTTCATATGAAGAACAAATGAAAATCAAATGTTTTCTCTGAGGTTCAAAGTGGTTGTGCATCAGAGCCAAGAACGTAATTAAGTACTTCTTTCTGCCACCCTTTCCACAATATGGTGCTTATAGTGCTCAGATGAGCAGTTAAATTATTTAGAGAGATGATAAAGCTATTAGCCTTCAATCCAGTAAAGAATGTTGCTCCTTCTGGAATATCTTTGGGGTTATTTATGTATTTGAAGACTACCCCTGTTGGTTGGTATGAGTTAGATCAATTTAGTTCTTTATCGGTCCTTGTGGCAATTTCCACGTTAATCAAAGTGCTTTGTTGGTGTTCTTGGCTGGCTGTCCACTTTGCTGATACCTTTCCCTAGTGTTTTATAAGTAAACTCAGGTTCTTACACCAGAGCCACACTTGGTCACAGATTATTAATGCCCTGTTCCATAAAAAGAACAAATCTTTGAGTTAATGGCACAGGTCTTTTCTTGTACCATAATCATGTTGTGTTGCAGACATTTCCACATTCTTTCAGTTCCACCCTTTCATGGCATTATTATCTTGTAAATTTTCTCCATCACTTAACATGTTTTCCATTATGTTACCCTGACCCAAATCAATTAATTATATTCCAATCAATAATTTGTTTTATCACTGTTTGTTAGAAGTTTTCACAAGTTGATAGAAGGGTCTGTGTTGCTGCAAGCTTACCAAGATCTTCATTGCTATTGTTATGCAGGCTATGTTCTCTTCCAGCATAATCTTTTGTTAAACTATTTTGATGGTAACTTTTAAAAAATGGAGTTCAGAATTAGAACATTTTTTTTCTCTCTCAAGTCATGCAGCAAGAGGTTGATCAAGGATTCAAGATTCAGGGCTCTCCAGAAAAAATCACTGTTACTGCTTCAAGAGGAAGACCTGTGACTTAGAATACAACCTGTCAAGCATGCAGGCTTCAAAATGTTTTGACGTCCATCTTGTGAAAACAGAGGTCAATGAAAGGAAGTATGAAGCACATCAGAACATCATAGAAAGCATCCATGCACAGGTATGCCTACCATTACTTTCCTTCATTCACCTCTGCCCCGGATGCTGGGGATTTCTTTTCATCACGTTCTACAGCTTTAAACGGGGAAAATTTGAAGATCACAGTATTTTTTTGTCTTGTCTTGAGTGTAACTCTGTATTTTTAAAGGTGCATCCTAAACCGGCAGTAATTTTATACTCCCAAGTCAGGTGCCTTCATTCTTTCTTTAAATACCTTCTCCAAGTTCCCTTCTTTCAGCTTGGTTTTCCCACTTAGGTGTTTATTTTGACGTTCTTTATTTCTCTCCCTCAATCAGCTGCAATCTTCTAAGGCTTCCTGAAGACCATCTTTAGTTTGTTTTGCCTATTACCTCAATTCTCAGTATTCAGGAAAAACTATACAGAGGAGAGTCCATGTCACTTTATATCCTTAGAGAGGCATGCTGAGTTAAGAGTGATGTAGACAGCTGACACATCATTCTTAATTTGCCCTGGATACCCAACTTCATCAGCAATCCCATCAGAAATGGTGAGATTGGCAAGGAATTAAGGCAGTGTGAAACAAGATTAAAATCTTATCAGCAGTTGTTAATTTATGTTTAATTAAAATCTGTATCTGCTTATTTATTGCTATTAATTCTTCATGTTAGTAACAAACTCAGCTGTGTCTTGCAAATCTGAAGCCAAGGAAAGTATTAGGTATGGCCTGGAATAACTCTTTTTCCCTTAACTGTAAAATAAGATCTTCATGGACTCATTCAGCATTAGGTTTTCAGGGATGCTTTTCTATTATATGAACTTACAGACAGAGCACTGTATTGGTCTGTTGAGAAAATGTGTAGCACAAGATATGATGTCTCTATCTTTTGCTTCACTTTATCTTAATTCTTCCCTTCAATCTTCCTCTTACATCACCTTTCTTGTCTGCGGATGTGTGCTTTGGGCTTTACAAGTTTGTAAAAGAGAAAGTACGTTATTGAGCACAAACCTGCTCTGTGTTTTCTTCCTACCCAGCCTGCTTTATCTCCTCTTTTGCATCTCAATGAAACGGGTTTGGCCATTGCTTGTCTTATCCTTCCACATACTCAAAGCATGCATGAAGGGATGTTATTTTCTTGTTGCAAACCTAAAATTGTTAGGTAGAAATAGTAATGCACAAGCTATCGTCTAGGATTGTTAGAAATTAACTTAGTACAACTTGTGCAGAAAGGCGTATTTATCAGTGTACTTCCTGTAATGCAGACATTACTTTGTTGTAGCAAGAGTTAGCACTGGTTGCCTTCCAGTATGTTTTGTTTCAACTAGTTTCCATGCTTGATAGGTTTATTCTCGCTATTTAGCTTTATCACACCAATATCTATAAGAAAAATATAAGCAGGGCAAAGATGAAATTGAATCCATCAGCAGCAGATCCTGTCCCTTCTACCTTGAACGCCTACACAATGACTTTCAGAAAATTGTCATTGCTCAATTCCACTGGTCAGCTCTTGACAAGGACCTTTTCTGAGGGAAAGTAATGAAGATCAGAAGATGTAGGAGCTGCAGCCAAAAGGCTGTGTTTTAAGTACTCTGAAAAGTTATAGTGAAAAAATCCCCCTGTATTTAAGTGAGTCTGAAAATAGTCTTGAGACTAACAAAAACATGGGCAATTAACCTTGTATGAAGTGAGATGTTTCTAGTCAGCTGACAGACAGCACGCTGCTTACCATGTGAAGATAATGTTTACAATATATTTTCATTTTATTAATAGAATAACTGAAGAACAATTAGAAAATCAGCTTGGTAGATTTGGGGAAAAGTAAACCCTTAAACTAAATTTTGCCTTTCCTATTAATTTTTATATTTCTTTGTCTCCATGTGGCACTTAGTATATAAGAATTCTTTTTGTTTCCAACTATACACATCTATTGGGTTGTACACTAAATATCATATTAGAGACTTTGACCTCTATCTTTGAATGTGCTTAGAGTTAACTAGGGCAGTTAGAGATAATGGTATATTTTGTGTATACTTACAAAGGGCCTGTCTCTGCAATTTTATGAAGAATTTGTAGATAGGGCAGCTGGTTTAAGAACATAGTTTGCATCTGAGGTAACTTTCATGTGTACTTCCAATGCCATTATGAAATAATGGTGTTTGGGTTTGCTGTTCACAGGTCAGGAAGAGTTATTTATTTACTTGTAAGACTCCTGGTGGTTTTGTAAATAAAGGAAAAAGAAAATGTGTTTAGCAAGGACTTCCTCTCTTTCTGTTTACCTAGAATGATCAGTTCCAAGTTTTTCCCCAGAAATGCTACATGTCAGGAGGAAAAGGGAAGTGTTTACAATGGCAACGAGGAAATTCTGGCACGTGTTCAGCAGGGTCAGGCTCTGTGAGTTTAGCAGCAAGCTGCCTTTTATTTTACGTTCATCAGCACAAAGCTAAGTAGAACATGGGGTGGTGGAGAAAACTTGGAATATCTCACCTCCCTGTAAAAACTGATGAGGTTCTTTCCTTTTGAGAGTAGCTGTTTGCTTCCCCCTCCCATTGCTTTTTTTTTTTTGTCCCCCAAAATAGGTTCAGAAGTATATGTATGATTCGTCATAATAATACCCAGCAGTTTGTTAAGGGAGTCCTCCCTATGATCCTAAGAAGGGACCCCATTTTCAGTGCTGTAGGGGCAAAGAAAGATCCTCCAAAGTTGTAGCCAGTCTGATGTAGGAGAATGATTTCTTGATATAAAATCTGACCACACACATGGTCTAGGGCTTGGGATTTGAAAACTAAGGATTTTCTGTGCTGCCTCAGCATACTGTCACCATTCACCCCCTCTTACCCTAGCTTGTCTCAGTGTTTCAAGGAAAGACAAAACACCTTCCCTCTTTCAAATATATCTAATATATGTCTATATACACAAATATATCTGTATCTGAGAGGAGTCAGTTGCGTACATGAGAGGAGGAGCATTCTTTCTCCTGAGCTCTGTAGCTGAATGCCAGAAGCATGAGATTTGCTTACATGTATTATCTTAGCATAGAACTATGAGTGTTGTAAGCAGGTTGGTACAAATCCATTCTGTCCCCAGTCCATGATACACAAGCAGGAGGATTAATAAATTTATCAATTAATTAGCCAGCAGAGACCACATGGAGGATCCAGTCCTACATGTCTATAAACAAGTCGGTCTGTACTGTATGACTTGCATGTAAGCCCCTCACCACATAAAAACCTTACGTTAGTTAATATAAGATGCAAACATATGAAGCAGCACAAGGGTAGAGGGAACTAATTAAAATAATTCTATGATAAGTTTCTAGGTTATTTCATCCATTGCTTAGAATTCCAATTAAAATTACATATCTAGTGAAGAGCTTCTGATATTAGATTCTTATTTGTACCTGAAAGTTGGATGATTCACTTTTTAAAAGGAGGAAAATATTAATTAGAAAGAAATGTCTTTTATAAATTCTACGGTTTTCTTTCAGAATGAAAGTTGTGATGTAAAATACATGCCTAGATCTTAGTTATCATAGAATCGTTTGGGTTGGAAGGGACCTTTAAAGGTCATCTAATCCAACCCCCCTGCAATAAGCAGGGACATCCTCAACTAGATCAGGTTGCCCTGTCCAACCTGACCTTGAATGTTTCTAGGGATGGGGCATCTGCTACCTCTTTGGGCAACCTGTTCCAGTGTTTTGCCACCCTCATCACAAAAAACGCCTTCCTTGTATTCTAGTCTAAATCTACCCTGATATATTTTAAAACCATTACCCTTTGTCCTATCGCAACAGGCCCTGGTAAAAAGTTGTCCCCATCTTTCTTATAAGCCCCCTTTAAGTACTGAAAGGCTGCAATAAGATCTCCCCAGAGCCTTCTCTTCTCCAGGCTGAACAACCCCAACTCTCTCAGCCTTTCTTCACAGGAGAGGTGTTCCATCCTTCTGTTCATTTTTGTGGCCCTCCTCTGGACCTGCTCCAACAGGTCCATGTCTTTCCTGTGCTGAGGGCCCCATACCTGGACACAATACTCCAGGCGGGGTCTCACCAGAGCAGAGTAGAGGGTCAGAATCACCTCCCTCGGCCTGCTGGCCATGTTTCTTTTAATGCAACCCAGGATAGGGTTGGCCTTCTGGGCTGCGAGTGCACATTGCCAGCTCATGTCCACCTTTTCATCCACCGAGTTGTCTTTAAATATGATGTGACTCCATAAGCAACTTAATGACTAGACTATACAGTTGTTTAAGTTCGTCCTATGCCTGAATAATATGGACTTGGTCCACTGAAGAACATTAACTCATGTGGCCATTCTTATCTCAAATGTTCTCACACTTGATTACTGTTTTCTGATGGGAACGCTGTTATTTTTCCAACAAAGCAACTGTGTTTCAGATCAATAAGTAAGCTTCTGAAAGAAAAAAAAAATAACAAAGGGATGCAAGAGTTATAATTTTATTTATTGGCGCCACTGGTAAGAGCAGAAAAGTGTGATTAATTCTAAGCCTCTGCTATCAGAATGCTGATGTTTGCAAAATTTCCATGCATTTTCTGAGGTAACCAAAATTTCAGTATTGTTTTGTAGTGCAGGATTACTTATGCTTATTTTAATATTATAATTATCACAAATTGCTGTTATCATAAGCTATGTATTTGGGATACTGTAATACAGCACGCACATTGTTCTTGTGGATGAACTTAGAATTGTGCCCAAGAATATAAATTATAAAATATGCTTTAATTTTCAGTTGTTTCAGCTGGTAAATGTGTGGACGTGTGTGATTTGTAGGTAAGATATCACAGATCTAAAAGCATATTTTTCCTTTCCACAGGAACTGAATTCCTTGTAACAAATAAAGAATCTTTGGGGTGTGAGATTTGTGAAATAATGAGTATTTTCTGAATGCTGGAAACAAAATATTTTTGAGAAAGGACATCAAACTTTCAGTCAAGATCAGAAATCCAAGCGAATGTTCTCATCAAAAAGAATAGTGTGTAACTAGTTCCTTATCTTATTTTAATCAACATTAGGTGCTGAAAATAGGCTTCTGCCTGGACCAAAGCCCCCATCTCTTTCCTTCTCTGAATTTGAAGGGATTTCAGTTCTGGCATGAACCTTGCATCTTCCTCTTTTCGGGACAAATGTGTCAAGTTGCAGCTTAAAGCTCTGATCTCAGTTATAATAATTACTCAGCTGGTGTATTTTTCTGCATATTTTAAGAAAAATATAGCAACCTGCATATTGTTTTGTTTCTTGGTGGTTACCTTTACCGGTAGTTGCTGTTCTCTGGAGTGTGCATTACCCACCAGAGGGAGCCGAAGCCAAGAACTGTCAGATTTTCATAGAATCATTTAGGTCGGAAAAGACCAGTAAGATCATTGAGTCCAACCTTTAACCTAACACTGCCAAGTCCACCACTAAACCATGTCCCTAAATGCCACCTCTCCGCGTCTTTTAAATGCCTCCAGGGATGGGGACTCAACCACTTCCATAGGCAGCCTGTTCCAATGCTTGACAACCCTTTTGGTGAAGAAATTTTCCCTAATATCCAATCTAAGCTTCCCCTGGTGCAACTTGAGTTGGCATTTCAATTCCCAGGGGGGTCCCTAGTGAAAGCCCTCTCTTGCACTTCACAGGGCTTTGGATTTGGGCATCTGTCCTCAAGTTAGCTTGAGAGCAGATGGGGACCAGGTAGAAAATCAGTGCACCTCCCTGTGCTGTTATGACCTCTTCTGAGAACCGTCACTTCAGTGTCAAAGCAAGCAAAGCAAAACCTGGTAATGTACATGTCATCGTTCTTTGTAACATGAATAAGGACACAAAAAATTGTAGAAAAGAGAAGTAACTTTGAGAGTAAACTAATTATCCCTGAGAAAATTAGGCCACGTAGAAGCAAGGGTGAATAGATTATCCATCTCTCTAAAAGGAAATCTCTCAAAATTCCTGACTATAAACAGGCTGGAGGATATTTCTCCTATATATTAAACTGTCATTTTGTTTATCAAGAAATAAATTGGCTGAAAAAGGATAGAGGATGTAGTTCATACATATTATGTGGTTTGACTTTGTTCAGCACAGGAATATGCGTCAAGTGTTTAAAGTGTTCATTTTGACTGAGAATTTTGGAACTAAACTTTTAAGTGTTTCCAAACTTACATATCTTCATTTTTCCCTAAAAATCACAGTATTTTAAACATATTCCAATATATCCCAGTTCATGATGATATACTGAAGAATGTTCTGATCTTTTTACTCCGCCAATTTTTTATCCAGCTCAACTGCAGTGGTTTCTTAAATGTATATTGAGAAAAGCTTGTTAAAATTCAAGCCATTTTTTAATTATATCAAGCTATCTTTTCATTATTATATGTGAAAGCCCGAGGCCTCTGAAATGATTTAAAGCTAAGTCTTAGTGCTATGGTGAACAGGTTAGGAGCCTGGCAAGTCCCATAAAAAGAAATTTGAAAAAAAAAATCTTGAGAATGTTGATATAGCTGATTTATTTACCAATAAACATAAGGGATTAACACATCTTCTTGCCTTGGGTGTGCCAATACCAACATGGGCAATGAACTCCTTGGGTTTTTTTTTATGGTAACCAATTGGTCAGGGTGAGAGGGTTTTTATTGTTCTTGTTCTTGGTTTTCTTTCTGTTAATTAAATCATAAGATTGATTTATATTTCATCAACTTTTAATAAAAATCTTCCTTTGACTTAGAGGATGGGAGGAGTCCTGGTCCTTCTGGACAAATGAGCTTCCCACTGTTGTGGTTTAACCCCAGTTGGCAACTAAGCACCACACAGCCGCTCACTCACCCCCCGCCCCACCCCTGGTGGGATGGGGAAGAGAATCAGAACAAAAAGAAGTAAAACCTGTGGGCTAAGATAAAGGCAGTTTAATAGGACAGTCGAGAAGGAGAAAATAATAATAGTAATAGTAATGATAAAAGCATATACAAAACAAGTGATGCACAATGCAATTGCTCACCACCCGCTGACTGATGCCCAGCCCGTCCCCGAGCAGCGATCGCTGCCCCCCAGCCAACTCCCCCCAGTTTCTATACTGAGCGTGACGCCATATGGTATGGAATAGCCCTGTGGCCAGGTGGGGTCAGCTGTCCTGGCTGTGCCCCCTCCCAGCTCCTTGGGCCCCTGGAAGAGCATGGGAAGCTGAAAAGTCCTTGACTAGCGTAAACACTACTGAGCAACAACTAAAACATCAGTGTGTTATCAAGATTATTCTCATACTAAATCCAAATCACAGCACTGTACCAGCTACTAGGAAAAAAGTAATTCTATCCCAGCCAAAACCAGGACACCCACATGTTTCCTTCTGCACTTGGAATAAGTCACCCACAGAGAATTAGGTAGATGTTAAGACGTGGAGATTAACAGCTGAAAGGTGTTAAGGAACAACTTCTTATACCATTTCTGAGTTGTAGCTGACCATATGAACATAAACAGTCTTTAGGAATAGGTGGAGTTGACTTCTTCGTACTATAAAAGGCAGGAAAGCTCACACAGTTAAGCTGAGTGATCATATACAAAGCCAGTCCTTATTGCCTCTAAGCTGCTTGTTACTTGCTCAAGTCATTTGTGATTTTCAGTGCTGTGGCATCCTTTGACTTCTGCAAAACCATCAGTCTGTTGGTCATAAGAATTATGACCAATGGGAAACATTGAAACTTCCCTAGGTAATAGTCAAATTTGCTTTCTACGCCACCAGTTGTGGGTAAACAGCCTGTTAGACCTCATATGGGATTTTTTGTCAAATTCAAAATCTTGTCATACAAAAATGGTAACAGTCACATCAAATAACTTAATTTCAGCTCAGGTTTCTGTTCCTTGGCAGTATTTTGTCACGTCCTTCAAAGGAATGTACAATACAGTTTATATCAAATTGCTATCTAATGGACTTCACTTTATGGCTTCCTTAGTTAGAAGTTGCCTTATATACTGGAGCATGAGTTCTTAATAGGATCCAGACATTAAAAAAAAACCACCTATCTAGCTTACAAAGGGCTCATTATCCATATTTCAGAGAGGAGGAATTCTGTATTTATTTTGCTGTCAATTTAGTTAAATAATGGCATAACTTGTCAGGTTTTTTAATAGGCATTTTCCAACATTTCAGTCGGAATTAATCTGTCAAATGTAGTAAATAAAAAGAGAAATGTAAAAATGTCAAAAATATTAGCAGGAGACTCATACATTTGAAAACAAAAACAAATTATGCAGTTTACAATTGTACCTCCTCAGCAGTGACTGTTGGATAAATTACAGTGCTGTATGACACTTTGAATGCACTTTAGGATTTTCTTAATTAAAGAAAATAGAAGGGGAGAAAATCTTTTTTTGGAAAAGGAAATACGTTATATTACAATTTCTTTCAGTTGCAGTTAGCTAGCTATGAAATGACCCTTCACTTCTCATTTTTAGTTTTCTTGGATTACTTTTTACGCTCCTCCTAATTATTTCTGACAGCTTTTTTCTTCTGTCTCTGCACTTCATTCCTGCTGGCATTTTAATCTTTATTTCAGTTCTCTCTCTTGTTTGGGTTTATTTTTCTCTCTTGCTTTGTGTGGGGGTGATACTTGCATATTCTCTGTTTTCACATTTGACTTCCCTTCCCCTCAGAATTTTATTGCCTCATACTTTATTCTGAGGTCAGGGAAGGGAAAGGAATATATGCCAGTTGCAGACTCAGGAAATATACTCAGCTCTGTGTTTGAACCTATACTTTTTTTTTATTAGTTCAGGGTTTTGGTCTGATGGACTCATGCCAGTTGCTGCATTAAATACACATTTCTTCAGCAGGTACTTCTATATGCAGGGATTGCTCCATACTTATATCTATAAGAAATTCAGTGAAATTCTATGTGCTTATAGAGTAGTAGACAGTATTTTTCACCAGTGAGAATTTAGGATTAAAAAATTCGTCTTCATAACTCAACTGAATATCAGCCTTCCGCCGTTATATTTTTGTGAAAGTCAGGTCCATTAATAATTTATTTATATTTATTCCATTGCTCTATAATTGATGTATTGTCATTATATAATCCAAATCCAAATCTTATAAGGGATCAATCCTAAGGGTACATTTTGTAGGTATGAGTTCACTCATCCCTTCAACAACCTACTATGTCTTCCACTAACAAACTGCTACTTGAGTACTTCTTCCAAACGTAAGTTGAAGGGCATTCTTTCCTGGTTTGATACGCCAGTCCAGCATGCAGCTTTACACAATGCTTGTTGAGATTGTCAAACTGAAATTTCTGAGAATAAGATCTGTGCTAGTGCAGTGCAGGAGCATTCTCTTAGTTGGTGTCCGACTCCCAGTATCAGCTGGGAGTTCATTATTCATCTTTGATCTGTGTAAATATAGTAGTCACGTAAAAAAATGTTTTTCTAAGGGTGACTAGTCCACTTCTATAGCATATAATGGTAGGAAAAGATAGTCATAATTACTTATGCAGTATGTTTGACAGGATTTGAATGATGAAGATTAGGAGAAGTCCAGTGTCTGCTGCTTGCATTAATTTGATTTTCAAACGGCACTGGCAATATTCTATATCAAAGACAGAAATAGTTTGCAAAGGCAAACCCAGCTGCAAGGAGTTAAGACAAAGTGTTAGAAAATTGATGAAAGAGGAAGGAAGCAATAGGCTGTACATAAAAGAGGTTATAAAGAGAATCACTCAAAGTACATGTTGATGTCCTTATTCAGTCCTGTGTTTTATCACTGGTATGTCTGAAGAGTTTAAAAGCTAGATTTGCAGATGGTAAGGATGTTGGGAGTACGGGAAATCATAATGTATGCTGCATCTAGATTCATTGCAGGCAGAGATGGGGGCAAACTATTTCAAAAGAAGCAAAATCAAACTACATTAAAAATCCCAACTACTGTACATGACATTCTTTTGTAGTACTAAAATTCTTTTGTAGTGCAGTTAACTAGCATAGTTGGCAATCTGATAGTTTTTATTCCTGAACTGTCACTGCTAGAGCAGTGAGATTGCCCTTCCGATCCTCCCTGTCCCAGTCATGTCATAGTTGGTATAAAAAGTCCAAATTGGGCTGCATCAGAGTGTCTGGGGTTTATTCTGTACCTTGCTCATCTGGTTGATTCAGTATAGACCTGATGTTGCCATATTCCTCTTGCACTGGGTTGTGCATACACATTTGGAAACAATTCAGTATTCCTTGCACATGCACTTAGTCTTCAGGTTTTATCTCGTAGTGTGACAGAATAAGGCTACAGGTATGTTTTCTCTGGTTTAGTTGACTTTTCTTTTGTACAGGATTAGAAAGGAAGCCATGGTGTTCAGTGCTAGCAAAGGAGATGTGTTTGTTAGGCTGATATGCCAACACTCTGTGGCTGCTGTTCAGGGAGAAGCTGTAACTAATGACCACTTCCTTGTGATCTTTAGGTAATGAATGTTTAGAAACTATATTCTTGCTTGTCCAGAAAAGGAAGTTGTGCCCAATTTTAAAAAATATTTGCGTGGCCCATGAGGTCTTCAAGAGCATCTTTTCTAAATTCTTCTGGAGATTTTGAAAATCACACTGGCAGCCTTCCAGCAACTTTAGGTGCCTGATACCTCCTAAAAATCTGGGCTTTTACCCCTAACTTTTTCACCCAGCTGTGTTCCATCTGAAGGCAGGAGGTTTCAGCGCTCTCACACCTCCATTAAACCTTCCAGATTCTGATACCTGCATCTTATCATGCCTGGCAGCTGCTCCAAGACCAAATTCTGCATTACTCCATTACTTTCAGAAGGGTCAGCAGGGTTGCCTTTGCTTTACACTGAGGTGAGTTTGACCTTAAAATATTCTTGAGAGAGCACATTTTCTTTTCAGATAGTGTTACAGATTTAAAAACAATTGCTGTTTTGAAAGTGTCTATAGTGGCATAGTAGAAACCTCCCTCTTGCTATGAACAGCTCTGCTATTCTTTACAGGGCAGCAGGCTATTATGCAAGTAGAAATTTTCAATGTTATCACGTTTGCCTACTCTCACACTCTTCAGGGTTGCTGCAATGACTTTATTTGAACCTACTTCATTAATCACCTGGGCTATCACCTTGTGGCATTCAGCCATATTCCAGACACTAATACCACTGAGATAATACTCTGGAATCTGAAGACCACAGGCCAAGTTACCTTCAGTTTGTCTTAGAGGTGAGTGGTTTAATTTCTGTTGCCATTTGTTAAATAAAGGCAAATTGTTTCTTTGGATTGATTAATTTCTGAAAGGATCATGCAAATGGAAATCTCAAACTATCAATATTGTCATTCCATATTCTATTTCAATAATCCCTTCTACTTTACCAGGGTACATTATTTAATTTCCTACTGTTTCACACGAACTGTAATAAAATTGCAATGAAAAACAGTGTGCCATGTGGTTAAAAAAATGAATATCAAGTGACCTGGGTGCTCTGAAACGAAGCGTGTGACAAAGGAGACGAGCTTAAGTGATGAACGAGTGTATTCATTCTTGTGAGAATACAAAAGATCTGAAACAAATTTTATGGAACTTTAAGAGAATTTAAATTAAGTTCCAAAGGTTATGATTGCTCCTTATCACTGAAATGTTCTCTAATCCTTAAAAATCTCCACATTCTGGAAACCAAAGATATGATTTTCAGTGCTGAATTCAAGCTTCTGTTGCTATCTCAGTACTTTATCAGTAAACTGAATACTATTATCAAAGGTATATAATTTAATATATATTTTCTATCTTCTTGTACATAATATGAGATTCAAACGTATAGCTGATGGCATTAAAGTAAAAAAATGGCTTATTCTAAAAAATGTCCAAGTCCTTAAATCCTGCGCAGCTTAGCTCAGGAAAAGATACCTGGAAACATTCCTTCTGAACACAGTTGTTGTGTTAAGACAGTTGCAGAGAGAAAATTTTGCTAATTTCTACATTCTCTGTAAGCCAGATCAGATCAGATTATACATAGTGATCAGCACCCTGTATTTCACTTAGAAAGTGAAATGATCACCAGTGCAAGACGTTTGTGTACCTGGCCTTTGTGTACTTACCAAAAAGGTGGACAGCAAAATTCAGGGAGACTGTTCAAGCAGCCTCACAAGATAGTCCCAGTAGAACAACCACAGACACATGTGTTAATTGCAGAATATTCCTGTGTTATAAATGCCTTTTTTTTCCCCCCTTTTTTTTTTTTCAGTTTAACCTTAAATATTTAGGTGTTTGTCCTGAACTACTTTGTTTAGCCTTATGTGGTGGAGAGAACTACCTTCAAATGTGGAACTTGGCTGCAAAGACCGATGACCAGTATTTGACTGTTACTACAAACAAGAGAAAAAACACAAATGGTGTTTGAGACATTGTGGCTATGCAGAATTGTCCCAGACAAGTTCAAAATACACAGGTATTTGATGTTTAAACATTCCCTTTCTTTTAGATTAGGGTAGGCAGCAGACAAGGCAGCAAGACAAGCACCATGTTGCATTTGAAAACATGACTAAAACCTTTAAAAGTTGGTTCTGCCAAAAAGAACAGACAAAATGTACTAATCTCTGTAATTTTGTGCCTGAATTGCCTTGCCTGTTTCTGGAGTCACACATTGCAAAGGGCTGGATTCAGAACTAACATAAATGAACACAATGCTGAGCACTGCTGGAATCATCCAGTTAAAAACAAGTTGAACATAAAGAGTTAGCCACAGGACTCATCCTCACAACACCTTGATGTGGAGCTTTTTTTAGAATGCGTCCCAGCCAAATTATAGCAGAACACTGAATAAAACTGATTATTTTTTTTTTTTTAATGATGAAAAAAACTCAGAACTCCAAAAGTGAACTCCTGATTCCCACTGGTTTCAATGATGCCAGGTTTTTAGCCCTATGTTGCAACATAAATATCTATGATGCGGAATTGGAGATCGCTGCCATGGGAGTGTTCAGAAAATTCCTAAACCAAGCCGCTTCAAACTTTAAAACATAACAGCTCTGTAGGCAGAATAATTACTAGTCATAGATTGGTGCATGTTTTGGTTGTTTGGGGTTTTTTTTGTCTTGGAGATATGTTGTATGCAGGAATCTCAGTGCTGGAGTGGTTACAGTGTGGAACATAGTAAAATCAAAATGCCATGCTGTTAGAATGGAAAAGGGACTTGTAGAAAGCATTGATATTGTGCTGGTGAGGGATACAAAACTCTGTCTTTACAGACAAGGGATTGACCTCTCATGGATTCTCTGACACTCATTTTTCAGGTACTAGATGCAAATTTATTCAGAAAATAAATTTTGGGGGGTACATGGTTATGGATTTTTTTTACATTTCTGTAAAGCCTAATTAAACAAGACATTTACTTAGATAATTAATTACACAAAGCAGGCAAGGTGGGGTTTTTTTATATTTTTACTAGACTTTGTTAACTAATGACCTTTTGAAAAAGAAATATGTGAAGAAACAGTCAGGTCATTGCATTGTTCCTTGCCAAAGTAAAGAGTACAGGATTCTTGAGGGAGGGCTACTGCTTGGCCTCCCTGAGAATAGGTAAGAGTTTGTCTCTGGCACTGACTGCATCATCGACAAAGTTTTACATATAGAACAAATTGTATATTCATGCTTTGTACAACTAACTGCTAAATACTTTTAAACAGAATGATTGTTCAGTCAACCATCTTAAATTTTTTTTATTTTCTTGAGTCACAATAGTCATTAGCATAAAGGACATTCTCTTAAAATCCATCAGATACTCATGCAAGTGTCTCTAAACAAAGTTAAAATATGAAAATAAGCAATAGCAATTCTTTACAGTATATTTTGTATCTGAATGGAAACTTTAAGTCTCGTTAAGATCAGCTGTACTTCTTAGTTTCAAAGCTACTGTGGGACCCAAACTGTGAGCTAAGGCTCCCTTTTCCAGAAATGGAGGAAGACAAAAGAAGTCACTTTCTGGGGATAAAACCCTCTAACAGTAATAAAGACCTCACTGGAGCAGAAGATGCAACTCGTTCTTCCCTGTGCCTGTTGGACTGAGTTGGTTTTCCCTAGCGTTTGTGAGGTCTGTGAGAAATGTTTGGATAAGATCTTTTGGTGCTGTTCCCAGAACATGGTTCATGTGATACCAGAGAATCCTGATGTTTTGCCAGGGACCTTTTTGTCATTGGGAATTTAGAGACTGGATTTGTAAAGGACTGGCTGAGCCAGGATACAAAGAAAACTCCTGAGCAACCTATTCTGGCAGGCCATCTTCTGTCAAAGGCCACCAGGGACCTGTACCAGGAGACTCCACCCAAAAGGAGAATGAGCAAGGGAGTGACAGGTGGTACCTTTAGCTTCTTTAGCACTGCAGAGCTGGAGCTGAAACACCAGTTGTCCAGGCCATGGATTTGCACTGAAATATGAATTATTGGAATAAATAAATGAGGTCATTGTAACCTTTGTTAAAGCCAGAGTGTCCTTGTCTTGAAGCAGGGAGATCAAGGAGGTGAAGACCAGACTGATGTACAATTATTATATTCCTTCAACTGCAAGAATCAGTAACCCTAGCTGCCTGAAAAATGGGAAGGAGGAATTGTGGCTGTGCCCACTTAAATACTATTTAAGTAGCATTACTATCTCTCTAAACATCAGTCTAAACCAATGTTTTCCAATCTTTTTTCCATCTGTAACCCATAAGTTTTGTCCACTGACAAGGCAGTCCTGGATGAACAGAAGGTAAGCATGCTGACAGTTTTCCTCACTACTTTCCATTCACCTCTTAAAGTCTGGAGTTGCAGACAGCCTATTTTGACTTCTGCGTAAATGCAAGGAGTTTATCTTGAATACACCATTGCTGTTCACAGTAGTTATTTAAGGCGCAATCTATCACCACCTGCATACAACATACAAAAGATGAGAAGGAAGCAGGTTTTCCAGAAGCCTTAAAATTGTAGTGATCACCTATTAAGTAAATTGTGCATCCTTTCTTCTGAGGAATTTTGCTTCAATGAATGTAATCAAAAGGTTGTATCAGGTGACAAATGTGAATATTTAATATTTTTTCAGAACTTTGGTCCCCATGGGAAAGATGCAAGGAAATTAAGGCAGGAAAGGAGACTGGAGAAGAAGGTAAAACAAGAAATGGAAAAAAAGGAACTTACTAGGAACTATGAAAAACATAATGCCATTGATCAGTACTTGCTTATTGGAGATGAAAAGGTGAGAAACAACATCCTAATGTATTATGTTTATACAATTTCGCTCAAATCTCAAAATATTGTTCTGCTTACTGATGGGTATGTTATGTAACAACTGCTAGAAGGCTGAGAAGCTTTTGTCCTACTTTGTATTTCTTTTTTTTATTATGTCACTTATTTCTATCTTGTTTTCACTACATAGTTTCCATTATGATCTGGTATCAGGAAGGTCTCGAATAGGTAAGTGTTCTGGGTTCATAATTAAATCTACCTTTTGATTGCTTAATTTACACTGATGATTAGTTTTCTAATCAGAATTTCTATAGTTTTTCTTCCTAAAGATCAAATTTTAAATTGTAATAAGAACTTTACAGTATCATTGTGTTGTAACCAGAATTCCTTTTTTCACAAGTTTGCAAATTTTATTAATAATCTTTACTATTTACTGTCATCTGCATATATAAAGTATCACTGGTGGGCTGTGTTTGGCTTTACTATGAACAGTTTGCCATCTGACTTACTGCAGATAGTCTCAGCCCTGTGCTTGTTTGACATGATTTACCTTGATTTTCTCAGTCATCACTCCATTGGGTCAACAGACAGGTCAGCTGGAGAAGTTATTACAAATGTGTATGTGTACATCTGCAATAATTTATATGTCCATATGAAAAGACTTATGCCTAGAGGTCCATTTGGTTTTAAGGTTCATTGACCAAGACCAATACCACTTATGTAAATAAATATGCTGAGATTGAGAAAAGGGAACACATTTTTAATTAGATATAAATGAGATTGAAAAGTGATGACATAAATCTGCAGAAAAGTTCTTATGATTCTTATGATTGACTTGCCAGATGATCTCTTGATCCCTAGGTCACAGTGTGTTCATACTACACACACCAGCTCTCTGAGTTCAGTTTGCAAGCCCTGTGCCAACTCTGTCTTCTTGAAACCAGCACATCCATCTTCTTTCTATACACTACTGCCTTGACCTACATTGGCCACTATGTGGTGCTTCCCAGCTACACTGAAGAAGAGAAAATTGACTATATTATGCTGTAGAACTTACAAACCGGAATGGTAGGTATTATTTTTTGTAAGCTTCAATGCACTTTTCATGTTGAAAAGTGACTGCTAGATGTGGTATTTATAAAAATAACCAAGAGTTTGGATGGTGAATATTTGCATGAAACTACTCAGAAATGATCAGCACAGTAAGGATTACTTACTGAACATGTTCTCTAGTTGCTAAAAATTAATGTACTCGTTTTGCCAGTCCCTTCCACCAAAAAATTAACACTTATCAAAGAAAATACTGTGAAATATTATTCCAGTGTTTCCTGAGTNAGGTAATGGCCTCAAGTCGCACCAGAGGAGGTTTAGATTGGATATTAGGAAAAATTTCTTTACTGAAAGAGTGGTGAGGCATTGGAACTGGCTGCCCAGGGAGGTGGTGGAGTCCCCATCCCTGGAGGTGTTCAAAAAACGTGTGGATGTGGCACGTCGAGACATGATTTAGTAGGCATGGTGTTGTTGGGTTGATGGTTGGACTAGATGATCTCAGAGGTCTTTTCCAACCTTAAAGATTCTATGATTCTGTGATTCTAAAACCAAAGTATAGTATCCAAGTTTGCTGCTTAAAATACCTGAACACCTATCAGGTTTTCTATGTGTGGAGAATATAATTATTTTGTTATTTATTAATTAATTACATATGCAACAAGTAGAAAGCAGAGCTGGAAATCCATTTAGGAGTTAATTTATTTCAATGGTACTGAAATTTATTATTATTTGGCATATCTTTCTACTGTAATAGGATAGGCCCTTCGTATATACAAACATCCCTATTTTCTCTCCAGCAAATAGGTGGTACTTCTGTACAACAGCTAGAATCTTGTCCCTGGGTAGTTGTGTTCAGCAGCCATCACCTGAATCGCCAGGTATCATTAGAAGCTTCTTCTCCCTCATCCTAGTCTCGATGCCCCTGGGAAATCGCACCATTCCTCTCATCCTATGCCTTTAAATGTTCCTCAATTGTGGATGTGGATTTTGCTGGGAAGAGAAAGGTCAGCCTTCCTCGTGGACTTTGTGCCACTGTGGTAGCATAACCTTCAACACAGTTTAGCTCACTTTCGCCAGGGGAATGCAAGGAACATGCAACAAGCGTCCACCCAGCTGGTCACTAGCAACGCTCAAAATGTGCCCTTAGGGTGGATCTGATGGCTCTGCTGGCTGAGAGTTAAATACTGCATTCTTCAAATGATTTTCAGAGAGAACTTTCAAGGGAAAAGGTAGGATGAAGGAGAAATATCAGATTAGATTCTCCTGGACCTTTGTCTGGGCCTTCAGGGATATGTCAGTGCCTTCCCACAGCTCAAAAACTGATGATCCAATCCATTTCTCCTGCCCAAGGGCAGGATCAGTTATAATTAAACCAATGCTGACATGATTGTCTAGCCTGTCTTGTAGCATCTTCGTCACCGGAGATCTTTACTTTCCAAAGTCATATATTCCAGTGCTTCACTGTCATTATGGTTGGGCAGCTGTTTTTTGTTTTGTTTTGTCCCTAGTGTCTTATTTAAACCTTCAGTGCTCCATCCAAAGGACATCACTTACTGTCTTTTTCACGTAGACTACTGACGTCAGTCCTCTCATTTCTAGGCTTTGTTCTATTTTTTCATTAGAAGTCGTTGTCTTCTACACCTCTTCTCTATCTTATTGCTTATTTGAATTCCTGTCACCCTTAAGTGTGGTTTCCAAAACTGAGTAGCATATAATTACTTAACATTAAATAATCATTAAAGTGCTATTCCTTAAGACTAATATCAAGTTAATAGCAGAGGTGTTTATCTGACAGATAAAATTACTATTTTTCAAAATTTTAGGTTTAAACATTATTGAAAAATGAGCCAGATGTGACCTACTTGACAATTACAGATGATGCCAGTAGAATTGTTTTTGGAGTCATGATGGAAAGTGAGTAAACTCCTAAATATGTTCTTCTTTTGTTATTATGTGAATGGTACACTCCACAATCATCAAGTTCCTCGAATCACTTGCTCAGAAAGGAAAAATGAGGAAGCTGGCTGATGCTGATAAAGTAACTTCATGAAATGCAAAGAGTAAGTTAATAGATTTTGTGCTTCTGCTGATAAGTCAAGCATTTTGCATGTTTGTAAAAATTACTTTGAGTTATCTTTTCAAACAAAATGACTCTTACATAATTTTCTTCCATTCACTTGCATCCTTTCACTACATATGATAAAACTGTGGTTGGTCATCTTGCCAGGTTTTTTCTACCTTAAGAAATGAGACAAATGACAGAAAACCGATGGTTTAGAATGACAAAAACATTAGTTTCTGCTCGCATGTTCTGATCTTCTAAACTGGAAATGAGCAGGAACATTGAGCCGTCATTACAAAAGAGTTGCATGATTTGTTTGAAATGAGGCTTTGTTGCGTGTCATCTTCATTAGGCAGTGCTGTCTTTATATGGGATTTGGGTTTTAAGTATGACTATTTGTGAATGGACCCTTCTTTTCCCAGCTGAAGCAGATGATGATCATTCCTTACTCTGGAGTAAAAATCTAATCACAGCAACACAAACAACATGGGGAGACTCTGGGCTGGAGAAGGTACAATTTAGAAGCCCAAGCATCAAACAAAACAAAGGGATCTAGGGAAAATTTAGTGATAAAGGCAGCCAGCCATCCCCAGCTACCCAGTGAGAATCCAGTGTCTATATTCATATCAAAATGAGACTTAGAAGAAACTTAGTGTTTTTAAGGCTTGCACAGTAGTAATAAGAGACCGTTGAGAGGTGCTATGCATGCCATTTATGTAGAGCTATTGGAAGTCCAGTCAGCCTCTGTAGTTGTGCTGTTTCATGATCTTTCCAAGCATAACAGCATACCTGGTGATATCTAATGGGCTTTATTTCAGGTTTAAAGAGAGATCCGTTTGAAATGATACACTGAAATAAAACTATACCAAAGCTTTTATATAGTCTATTTCAATGGAGTTGTTTATATCAGCAACATCTTCAAGTGAAACTCATAACATTTATTGGAGTGTTATATCTTCCTACGTGGTTTAAAAGCATGGCAAAAATAGCATTACCACAGGTATTGCTTCAATTACTTCCCATGGAGTGTTAAGATCCCTGACCCAGCAGAAAGTTAGCCATGTTTTAGAGCCTTGAGTTAGATGACTTCAACTAGGATACCTCAGCTAGATGCTTTCTAGATGCACTTAAGACTTCAGTAGAAATTTGGGCTTTGTTTCTGAAAACACAAGCAGTATCTTACAGGAATGAGCTTAGTGCTATCTCATTAGTCAGTATTCGTACAACTGGCTTCAGTTCAGGAGCTTGTACCCAGTGTCTCTCCTGATTTTTGCTATGAAAGGTAAAAATAAACAGTTTCAACATCATTATATGTTCATGGCCTTTTAAAATTTTTTTAATAGAGTCAGCTGTTGAACAGGGACAGAACCTGCTTTGTGAAGATTCCATATTTTGCTGAGGGCGTGATTTAAAATTGCACCTTGGTCTTATCAGTTATTCAGGCTGTTGAATAGGAGATGAAGCATCTGCTGAAGAGCATGTTTGCACACCACCTTTGGAGAAAGAGGCAGAGAGGAAAGGTGCAAGCTGTTAGAAAATAGTATCAGTTTCTATCAGTGGGGAAATAAAAGGTGTTTCAAAGCATAGTCAGCCTAATTAGCTTCAGCTATAAAGAATCGAAGGGAAGAATGCCATTTTTGTATTCATCAGCTAATTCCATTTAGAAGCTGTGCTTAATTTAGTGAGAAGGAAAACTAGGACTATAATCTGGGCACATTTTATATATCTTTATATGCAGAGTTACTTTGGCCGTAAAGTCCAAGAAGGAGCTTTATCAAATAATCTGTTGTTTTGGCAAGCATACTAACATGATCTTAATTTAATAACAACTTTTTCCTACTGAGTTTTTAAAATGAACTTCTGTCTAGAGGCTGTATTCAAAAATAGCAGGATTAATTTTTTTTTTTTTAAGTCCTTCATCTAGAGACAGAATGGATGCACGAACGTTTCTGGTTACAGGCAGGATGTTCCTCCTGTGATGAACTTGCATGATTTTAATTATTAAGAAAAGTTTTAAATTTCTTCCCAATTCATTTAATTCTCCTAGGTTTTAACAGCCTTTTACAGTTGGCAGTTAATGAAGCTGCAGTTCGGTTACTCTGGTGCGCTCCACAAAGTCAAGCCTCTGAATTCTGTGGGTGCTTTCTTCTCTGCTGTTGTGCCTCATGCCAGCAAGTACAGATGACAAGTCATTAAATACAAGAGAGAGAGGTGTTAGCAAAAAAAAATTTATTAAATGTGAGCCTTGTCTTACCTGCTTCCCCCAAACCAATTCTGTCTCTGTGGCAACAGCTGCAAGCATGTGACAAAACATTCGGGATTTCTCTGAAGAAGAATTTAAATACTTGAAATGTCACTTTTCAAGGAAGCATCATATTTTATCCTCAAACAGGTTTCAAAAGTGCATAGCAATTTACAGAAAGACAAGCCTTGTGGCTTGTAAAGCTTCATCAGCTAATGCATGAAGTACACTCTCCACGGCAAGCAGGGCCAACGGCTGCACAGGCGTAAGAACGAACACATCCTCTGTTCACTTACCTGATCTGGCAGTGCTTTGGGAGTGGGGAGGTATGTCTGCTGAAGCTGAGTTTAGAATAGCTCTGGTACGATAATCACAAATTCTATTGCAATGTTCTTTACACAAAAACATCCAGAAGTACCCTCATAGTTTACTGCAAATATTTTAGTAGTGTAAGAGGGGAAAGATTCAAAATTATTCTTACCTTCTGTTGCTAAGTAAAATGTAATCACAACGCAGATGAATTTGCCACTCTGGTGTACACTATCATTAGATTACAGATTACTGCACTAAAAATCATAGCCAACGAACTATGTCTTTTTATTTAGAAAATGCTCAGTGGTCTGTTTCTGTATGATTTCAATTATTATTCATCATTTCCAAGTTTTATGAAATTAAAATGAAGAGTTCTTTACCGATGCAGAAATTCCGATGATCAGAAATCCAAGTCATTTACCGTTTCTTAAACTTCTTAAAAACTCTCCCAAAAGCCATTTAATAGTGAGATTATCTTGGTTGACTTGCACAACTCACCGTGTTCAACTGACAATACGATTGTTGGTTAGCATCTCAACATTACACTTTTGGGGAAAAAACATATTTAGGCTTTTTCCTTATAGAATTTACTATCCATATGTGTTTGAGTATGTTTTTGTTATCAGTTCACAGGATAAAAGTTTGGGATCCATTTGAACACCAGCATACCGTTATTCCAGGTTATGAAGGTGTACACCATGCTGTGATCAGCAAACTCCAGCTGCTGGAGGAAAGGGCAGTCCTACGTGCAGGTCTGTAAAGCTGACTATTATACTGGTAGTGCTTCTGCAGTTCTATTTCTCATCCTTCTCCAGTAATAGATGGCATGTTAGCATTAAGCATTTACGAGGCAAAATTTCTAAGTGGGCAATAATATAGGTATATAGTGGGCTACAACTCTAGTATGGTTTTGGTATTACCTTGGTTTTATTTTTATTTGAGAAATGACGGATGCTTTCTCCTTTTAAATGGGATATTGAGGAGCTTAAAGTTTGCTATCTGATGAGGTCAAAAGGAGCTTCTGAATAACTCTGTGTCTGCCCAGCAGCAGCTGACAGACTAGGGAGCATGCAGCCCCCCTGCACTGGAGAGCGGGATTGATGATCCCAGTTACCAATCCCTCCCTATCTCAGGCACCTAATGGTTCCGATAAAGTGTTCCTCAGACAACAATTAAAGGCATTCTTCAAGGTCTGAAAAGCATGTAGTCCAGAAAGGACAGGGTCAAAACCAGTCAAAGAACAAGCTAAGGAAATAACAGCACCAGATAATCTTCATGCAAATAGCAGAAA
>VZTL01052001.1:0-16578 GCA_013400535.1 Scopus umbretta | reverse complement strand
GGGTTAAACCACAACAATAAATTAAGTAGATTAAGCTTTTCAGGCTGTGAGGCTCTTTTGAAAAGTCTGTATCATTTGAGTGGCTCTTGTTGAATCACCTTGTTGAATCATTTGCCTTTTTCACATCTCTGGATGTTGATACCAGAACTGAACATGATTTTTCTGGAATGAAAGAAGATATTTGAAATACATCAGCAGGAGTTAGTTCAGGCTTATTCTCTGTCTTTTCTTGTTTATGTTTTTGAGAATGAATATGTTAAAAATGGTACATTAGTAGGGAAGTTTCTGTGGCTTTTGTGATTGCAAAGTCTGGGCTAAATTTTAAACTGGAGAGTGACATACACCTGCTCATCATTAAGCATATTGAATTTTGAATTCTTATCATTGAAAGATAAAGTTAGAGAATAAAGGGTGTAAGCACACTGTAGTTATGCAGTGCTGCAATAGAGGTCTACATTTCAGTATAGGCTTCCTGACCTTTTGCAAGGTACATTGCTTACTGAAGATAGTTGGTCCTCTCAGCTGAGTTTTAGGAAAGAGGGGGCAGACTATAGATCCTTCTTCCAAATAATGTAGTTTCAGGCATTGAAAAGGGAGTATTAGCTGAGGGCCTTATAGAAAGCTTTCTGAAATCTTTCTATTGATTTCAGAACAGATTAGAAGTGCAATCCTGCCTTTTACTGCTAAGCAAAAAAAATTCTGAGGAAAAAAAATCTTATCTCTTATCTTATCTCTATCCCACATATCTATAAAATTTCAGGTAAATTCTGGTCATAGAAATACAGTGATATTCACTATGTTCTGCTGATTCCTTCAAGCCAGTGTAGAATTAATATTTACTTAAGTGGTTTTACCCAACTACTTCATAACAGACCCTTCTGAGTTGGTCCAAGTGAAAACAAACAAACAAACAAACAATTAAAACCCAAATCTCAGGGCTTAAATGCAACTAGTTTAAGATGATACCTACCAGAGCTAACTGAGAACACTGAAAGCACCAGCAGACCTCAAAATCTGACAGCTGACGTAGTGCAAGAAGGATTTTGAGGTTCATTGCTTTCTGAACGCAGCAAACAACTGTAGAGTCTGTCTGCTGCTGGGGTTTCAGAGTTTTACTTCTCTTGATGAGAAGATTTTAGCTTTGAGGTTTAAGTATGAAGTTGTTTTTGCTGTAGAGAGGGGTGCTACACAAATATTCTATTAAACAATGCTTGGCTATCACACAGAGTACAATACTGAAGAGAGTATATAATTACAGTAATTACAGTATTTAATAGATCACAAACATTAAATGTATACCCATTCTTTTGCACTTTCTTTTGCCTCTAGCTATCATGCTGTCAATTATAAGACTTTGTGTTCTATTTAGAAAGCATTCAATATCCTAGACCTAACAGCAGAAATCCCTGTAGCTGAATTAGCTTCACTAGACTTATACACATTTTCAACAGCTGTGAACTTGGGTATCAATGTTTTTATCAGGCTGATATAGACCAGGCAGTCATTATATTTTGCAAATATGGCTTTCAAGAAGCTACTGCACATTGTGTGGACTGTGAAGTACTTACATAACAGAGCAGAAAGTACAGGGCTCTCCTCTCTGTTGAAGAAAACTAGGGTGTAGCTCCATTGTCTTGAAAGTACTTACTGCATTTCTATAGCCTGACAGTCTTGCTGAGTATATTTAATATAAACAGAGTGAATGTTCTAATTCAGAAGAAATGTTACAAGTAACTCATAGGCAAATCCAGGATCCATGATACATGCACCTTTGGTGACTCTTCAGGCAGCACAAATGTATTATGCATTTGCTAATCCGGCAGCTGTTATGCATGTCTGATTCCTTGGGAAATAGCAAGTGGTGAATTGGGTGGAAGTAAATTTAAGTACACCAGCCATCCTGGTTGCATTGCACATTGCCTGATGGTCTGGACTAGGGCTGCCCCTGGCTGCTCCCATGGCCTGTCCTACTCCCTCACTCCCTCCCGCAGTGAGCTGCCATCCATCTCCTTTTCAGTGAATTAATTTCAGAAAAAGTGAAAAGACTTCCAAGAAAAAGTGAAATCCAATTACAACTCAGACGAGATGGAGTGTAACCATGTTTGAGCTTCAAAAACCACACAAAGTGAAATTGTCATAATGAGAAGACGTGTACAAATGGCAAAGATCTATGGCATTTTCTGCTTGCAGCAAAAATACTAGCCCAGTTTAGGAACACCCTCCTCCCCAGACCCTTGTAATTAATGCAAAACTCATTGCAAATAACCAGATGGCAAACAACAAGTGTATTGTATACATATTATCTTCCAAATATTTTGCTCCTACATGCTGGCTGCCAGGGAATACCAGTTGTAGCATAAATATGTCATTGATAATTTGTCAGTTTGCCCTACTAGTGACAGAAATTGTGACTATCAAAAATAATTTAAAAAGATTTCTTAAATGATATCTGTCACTTAAAAGTTCATTGAAGAGTCCTATTTAATAAAGAATAAATACACTACTGCTTGCAGATAAACTATGTAGTATCATATTGGAAAGATCAATGTGTTTAACTGAATCATCAGTAAATACAGTCCAGACAAGTTAAATACACAGCACAGAAACTCACTTTTGTTGAGCTTTATTTTTTTTCTTTTTTCCCCTTCCCAATTGGCCCTTTTACTATCAGAATGAAACTCAGGCTTCGAAAAAGACATGAGACTTCTCTGTCTTCTGGTGTGGAAAAGCCACATAGACTTTCTAATATTTTCATTAGATTAAAGATTCTTTGTGATCTTTAAAAAAAATTCCCAGTTTTTGAGGTTTGCTTTAGTGTGTTGAAAGAAACGTCAAAGAATGAAAAAAGTATGAGATACGTGGGATCAGAGTCACCCTTGTTGTGGTTTGATTGGTCTCAATTTAGTGTACATTCTGTGTATATTCATTCATGCCTGATATTGTAGGAAAAAGAGCATCAATAATCTGAGGAATAAAGAGAAGTAATCCATTTTCACTACATATAAGGAGTCAAAGTCCTTAAAATGACCTTGTTGTAATGAAGAAACTGAAAGCATTTTAGCTTTTAGAAAAGCATCGGTTTAAGTCAACTTAATCTTTTGCAGGTAGTATTTCGTTAGGTTGAGGGTGGGTATTTTTTCATAAAAATGCAATATTTAGGTTTTCTTGGAAAGTACAGAAATACATTGAACAACATTTGCTCAGTCTAAAGGTTTTCTGACTGCAATAAATACATGTCTGATACTCTGATTAATACAACCTATAGATTAACAGCCTGTTAGTCTGGTAATTCACAGATTCTTTATTAATTAACAAGCAACATGTCTTAAGAAATATTGGTATATTGGGAACTATAGTGTAGTAACAGTGCTTTTACAATCTGAGAGGGCACCTTGACTTTTTAAAAAATATTGCTTAGTGTACTTGAATGATGATAGACACTCATACAGGGAACTGCAAGTGACTGCAGAGTCCAGGAGCCCTCCGTTGCGAAGTTGGATTGTAGAGA
This sequence comes from Scopus umbretta, assembly GCA_013400535.1. Taxonomy (NCBI): domain Eukaryota; kingdom Metazoa; phylum Chordata; class Aves; order Pelecaniformes; family Scopidae; genus Scopus; species Scopus umbretta. Next base: position 13,070 of record VZTL01052001.1, on the reverse strand, counting down.
ACTGAGAGTCAAGGGAGTGGTGAGACACAGAACAAACATCTGAACAGTAGGCTAAGCTTGCTATTGATCTCATTTTTATAGAGTAGATTAAGTGGGGAAATTAGTCAATAAAAGATGTGAGATTCTTTTTTCCTATTTCAGGATTATTCAACAGATTTAAAAACAAAGCTGATGGTAAGAAGAAATAACACAAAATAAAGACTGTAAATAATGGTAGTACAAAGGAGTAAGTTGTAAATTTGTCCATGGTTTCAGGCATATAAACTCTTAAACATGCATTTTTCTAAAATTTTGATTGTTTAGTATTTTATCCTACAAAGACTAATATTAACTTCTTGTAATTTTATAACAAGCACCCCTTGATAATTAGGGTGAGAGACTTGTCACCTCACTTTTCTTACCTACAGTTAGATACTTTGTCTATGCTAGCTGGGCTTATTCTGTACTCAATGAATAGAAGACAATACTTGCGGAGAGTTGGTTAGTCCATCTGTTTCTATCAGTTATCTTACAATGGGTGAAATTGCCTTCTAGAAATACATTGATTGTGGAGGGAGATTAAATTAGTACCTTAGAGTAGATAGCTGGTTTGCAAAGACTAGCTGGATTGATTTTCATCTTGACTGCAACTCTTGACTTGGATTTTAAGAAAAATAGAGTTGGATTTTCTTTCTATATTGATTTATAGAGTTCTAAGAATAAAAAATGTAGGTGAAGACTTCTGCAATAGATTGGCCTCATCAATATACATTAATCAGGCAGAAATGAATCATTTCACTCTTGTCTACAAAAAATAGCAAAGTGGATAGCTTAGAAGTACGACGAGCTTCTTCTGTCCAAGGCTGGAAATATGAATTCGTTATGCAGAGTCTCTCAATAAAGAATAGCAAGAAATATTTTGTTTTGTGAATTGATCATGTATTAAATAGACTGAGAATGAGAAATCACAAGGGCAAAAGTAGTATCTAGGAGAAATCTGTTTTGAAGTTACTAAACTGAGTGGCAAACAGGCTACTGACTTCTGTGAAAGGCAAATTTTCCTCTTCAGTTTGTAAGTAATGTAAAAATTATTTTTCTAATTAAAGGATGAATGATGCAGATGGGATTAATTTTTTACAGTGAAAACAAAGCTCCAGTATTCATAGGACTTTTGGACTACATAATACTGGAAATAGCTTGTTCAACCCCCTCGGGCTGAAAAATTACAGAGTTTCCATCCTTCACTTCTCATCACATAGGCACATGTGTGTAAAGTAGCAGTAGCGTAGAGTAAGCATTCAGGAGAGTATGTCCATGAGTAAACTTACTGAAAGAAATGAGAAAAAAGAATGACTTATACATGGGAAAGGCTGAATGAAAGGGTAATTACACATACTTCCTGAGTCACTTTTAAGTGTAATTTGCCAGAGAAAACAAAAAATGAGATTTTATGCCAGATTCATAGGAAAAAATATATTCATATGGTGCTCTGTGCTCTGTGTTTGTTTTGTTTTGTTTTTTTTTTCTTGACATAAAAGCCAATTCATTAAATCCTGCTGATCCCAATAAATGGATCAAGCTGGAAAAAAAGCTGAAATATACCATACAGCTTGTTATAAATTTTCTGAGTATTTGTTTCAGGGAAATAAAGTTACTCCATGTCCAGGCATTCCTTTCAGGGAAGGGTAAGTTTACTTTGGAGGTATTCTGTAAAGAAGGGTGCTGATAAAAACCAAGGCAATGATAATACAAGTTGAAGAGCAGAAGCAAAACCCTAAAAGCAAATGCTATACCTTAATGAAAGATCACTACAGCTAATCATCATAATCTCTTTCTAGGAAGAATAAGAGTAGTTTGACATGCAATATTACAAAATTTAATTTCTCATTTTTCTAGTCATTTATCTGTCTCTCAGTGTTTCTTAACCATCTCTAGTAAGCTCTGTTAAAAAGCTTAAAAATGTGGATTTTAATTTTCTTTTGAACTGTAATGATAATGATATGTATAAGTTTTGTTCTATATAATGAAAAGGTTTTAGAGCAACTAGTTCTTTTGAGAAACAGAATCACATAGAATATATCTTTACTGCTTCCATTTGTTGTTTTTTTTTTATTTTAAGATTTAGCTTCATTTCATTTTTAGTATTGTACTGATATTCCTAGTTATATGATCAGATATATGTATAAAATATCATCTGGATGGAAGCAATATAGCTGGCCATATGATCTTTTCTGCCATTAAACATTACAGAAATTAAAAAAAGTAACACCTAGTTATTTGCATAGCAAATGAATAAAAACTACTATTTTAGATAGATATATCAAACTTCAAATATTCGTATATATCAGGTTTATCCCTGAGGTCATCTCTTTGACCATTTGGGGATAGACTAAAACACAAATCCATTAAGTTGTTTTCCTGCTATCCAGTTACAGGTCTTGTTGAAAATCTTAGTAGGGTGTCCTTAACTTGCCTCAACACTATATGTGCTCATTGTTTAATGGCAATTTTGGTTCTATCCCTTAGGCAGCACGATTGCTGACCAAAGTAAAACATGAAATAAATGGAAAGGAAATTAAACTCTTTTACATAAAGCTCCAGAATTCTGTGCAGATCTCAGAAATGCAGTGGGGAATTTCCCAGGAGGTAAATGTCTTTCCCAGTGGATGAAAATAGTTTTGACTACTGAAAGATGAAGATAAAAAGGTTTACAAAGAAAAAAATCCCAACATTAAGTAAATAGCTCAATAAAGATATCTGGTGTAACAGATGCACAAATATTTTAATGCAAAAGGGCTATTGTGCTATAACATTAAAACCAGTAGAGCACTTTTCTAAAGTTATTCTAGAATAGTATTTTAAATTATTGATATTTTAAAACATTAAAAAGTCAAAGATATTTATGGTTGCTGGATTCTCTCAGAAAAGGTCTCTAGAGAATTGAGGCATATTTTGAAGCACAGTAAGAGCAGGCTTTCTTCTTAAAAATCAATGGCAAGTTAGACTTAATAGCTTTAATAAAAATAAGAGAAAATGTTCTTTGCTTTTCTGCAGGTAGAAGAAAAGCATTTTTGCTATCAAAACTATAATTTCTTCACTTTTTTCCTTACCCCAGAAATCAATAAAACCCTTCATGTTCCCAACCCGTCTCATCTAAAAAAATCCATCACCATCTCATATCGACATGCTGCTGATCCACCCATTCATGTGCCTTTCCAGGATATCTCTGGGATTGCTCAGGGGAGTCTTAACTCCACATTTTCATCACCAGCAGTGGTTATCATCTGCAGCATGCAGGGAATAGCACTGTGGAGTTTGGCCAGAGGGGCAGCAAGTATTGCAAATATTATACCAGACTGGAGACCTCTATTAACTCTACTCCTTTAGACTACTTTTCCTGACATCTGGAGGCCATTAGTGGATTAGTAGTGTTAAAGAGAAGCATACAGAAAAGAATTGAATATTTTTTCCTTCCCAATTTCTGTATACAGAGGTGGACATAAGATGTATCTTTCTTACAGACTTAATGCTGTCATGAAATTTCCATGATGTTTTCCCGAAGATGCCAAGAAATAGTACTCTCTGGAAAGTTTTTAATGGGACTACTAAGCATCTTCTATCAGCCTTTCCAAATGCTTCGCATCTTAGACCAATTGATATAATTCTGTTAAAGACAGACAAAAACTACAGGTGTATCTATAGAAGTAGATTTTACAGTATTTTCCTTTAAAAATATGACACTTTATAGTTGTGGTCCTTCCCTGACAGGGAAAGATAATACTGTAGCTTCATTAGAGGGCATACCTTCTTTTAAACCCAAATTACACGTCACAAATGACTCAGGAATTTCACTACTGCACTGCAATTCTTTCCTATTNGTTGGCCGCCTTGGCCACCTGAGCACACTGCTGGCTCACGTTCAGCTGGCTGTCAACCAGCACCCCCAGGTCCCTTTCTGCTGGGCAGTTTTCTAGGCACTCTTCCCCAAGCCTGTAGCGTTGCATGGGGTTGTTGTGACCAAAGTGCAGGACCCAGCACTTGGACTTGTTAAACCTCATATAATTGACCTCAGCCCACTGATCCAGCCTGTCCAGATCCCTCTCTAGAGCCTTTCTACCTTCAAGCAGATTGACACTCCCACCCAAGGTGGTGTCATCTGTAGGACTGTTGATAAATGAAATAAATTGAAACTGGCTTGCTTAGGAGTAAAGCAGTCTTCAACTGCACAAAAATTAAGGAAAACTTCCTGTGATACCATAATACTTTGGAGGTTTTTTGTTCACATGTGGGTTTTGGGCACTGTATTCACTTTTTGTGAAGTCACAATTTGAGCTGATTTGTCAAAGCTAGAGATGATTTTTCATTGAAGTAAGTAGTGAAAAAAATGAACATTGGGTTTCAGTGGAGGTTGTTTTGCCTGGCAGTCTGACAGTATTGGTTTTGAATACCTCCGAGAAGATTACCAGGTCCACTACACTTCCTAAAAATAAATAAATACCCCCACCACCAAGCATCTTTTCTTGGGCAGGTGTGTCTTAATATGACACATGATTTTTGACTCTTTCTCATACTTCATCCATCACAGATTCCCAGTGTATAAAATGTCAAATGGAGCTATTACTCATTTACTTCTGTGGTGGAGTATATCATTCTTGGAACCAAATATTAATTATAGATTAAAATATATTTCCATTAATATCTAGGAGAATTAGAAATACCTCATTAACTCTCCTTGCATAAAACAGTTCAGCAATTGAGCATTTTTAGTAGTTCAAGAGCTAAACTTCAGTGTAACTGAATTGCAATAAATAAAATTTTACAGTCATAACTGTTAGTTTAAGAAATAGACCAGTACAAAATAGAATATGAAAAATATGCTTGAAGAATTAATGTTTTTTCATCTTAGAGAATTTCTTATTTTAAAAACTGCATTTAATTATTCTTTTCATTGGAGATGTATGTCCAGGAAAACCTATCCATGAAAGCAGGAGCACAATGGAAATTCTCAGAGCAAGTTGATGAAGAAATAATTTTCAGAAAGCCAACAACCTCTAGAAAGTATTACTAGAATGTTTATGGCAATCTCAGTAGACCATGGCAAGAGCTGGGAGCAGATAACAACGTTATAAAGAGTTTATTATCCATAGCAAGTATCTCCTAATCTAGGCTGCAAATGTGTTGAGTAAAGCCATTCTATCTTTCTCAAAACTACTTATTATTGCTGGAGTTCTAATGTGTTTAACAGGACTTGCTTCACTCTTCTCTGATGACAGGAAAGACTCTGCAGTCCAGCTTTATGATGCATTATGACACCACATATCTTTGGACTATCAGAGTTATTTTACAATATTAAAGAACCTTAGCTCATAAAGTGGAAAACAAATTCTGAAGCTGCATCAAATAAAAATGAAACCTTCCTATGTTCCTTGTATGTCTCTCTGAGGAAAATATAATGATTTATTCTAACATAGGCAGACTTGCCTATGGTTGTACATGCAGAGATCTATGAAGAAAATGTATTTTAAATGGTGTTTCTGTTCCTTGGAAATTTATGTTGGAGTAAATAACTGTGCTTTTCATGTTGAGTACTCACTTCAGTCAACAGGAATAGTGTGAGAACTGTTCTTTATCAAGGTAAAGAGAAAATTGAGTCTTTTTTGGTAACTTTAACTACTGATTATGGTTTTATAGAAATCTCTTGAAATTTCCTTTGCAGATGTGCCTCACAGCATGGAATTTTTTTCAAAGAACTCTTCAGCTACATAAACAGTTTCTATCATATATGGCTATTTTAAAGATAACATGTTAAATGCTTACTCATACAAAGGGTTTTAAAAGCATGATTAAAAATGTATGTTTGCAAGAGTAATGATGACCTTCAAAGGGATTTTAAAGAAGAAAATTTGCATCTAATTTCTTTTTATTATTTTAGCTGATTTTGTTTACTCTTAAGACACCTTGGAGTCCCAAACATATACTATCTTAAGAAATACCTAAAATCTTTAGTGAAATGTATCAGGTTAGAGCTGTTCATCTAGTTTTTAAAAGTGAAGTTACTGTTCATGAAGACAATAAATAAAATTCTGTGTAAATTTATGTTTAATTGTGAACAAGAAAATACTTTTATCATGCCCCTGAAAATATATGGAACAAGATGCAGAAAGGGGAGCATATCTGTATTATATGTCATTTTACACAATACCCCCATTACAGTAGTGTTTATCTAGTCTGCTTTTTCTCCAAAGGTACATTTCCTTCTGAAAGAAATTTTGTATGTTATCACCTGGAAAAAAAAAAAGTAACTTGTTAATTATTTTTTTCTTCCTTTAACTACATTTTTACTGCTTCTGTGGCATCTTTAGCATTAAAGATTCCTAATTACATCTAATTAGAAAACATTTAAATGCTATGTCTCAGAAAAAGAATGAAACTTGATTACATTATGTCAGACATAAAATCTCAAAACTACATTTTACACTTCAAATTGGTTTCTAACTTGATCAACAAGGAAATGCCAAGGTTTTGAATGTATAAAAGTATTTGTTTTCCTGAGAGTATTTTAGTATCTTTTCCTGAGACTGATTATTAAAAACAAAGCCCCCTTTATCAAAGGGAGTGGTTAGTTTTATTTTTATTACATTAATTTACTTTCTAATATGTTTTATGGCTCACCTTTTTGTGGTAATATATGTCAAATGGACTATGTTAGGGTGAAGGATGAATATTAGAAAACAACCTTGATAAAACAGAATAGCTTTTTATTCTAATTTACCTTCTAATAGCATTTTTTTTAAAAATTTAAAGACCTTTTCCACTTTTATTAACTTAACCATCAAGAAGCTATAATAAAGAAATTTTAATCTTTATTACAGAGTTAGTTTTTCCATATAATTTTTCTGGAATAAATGTTCAGTTACAGTCCAGTTCACAAAGAGACTTGTTTTCAGCCAGCAGTTCAATCAAACATATGCAGTTTTATAGGAGAGCAGAGGGAGACATTAGACACAAATAGAATTGTGCAGTAAATATCACATAAAGACTAGGCATTTTGTAGATGAAGAAGGAAAGCACGGCTTACATAAAAACACAAGATGATTTAAACAGTAAATTTTGCACATAGGATAAGCACACAAAAAATCGCATTCTGAAAGGTTCAGGTTTAAAATTGCTATATCACACAATGAGAATTCATACCAGACCATAGGTGTATTATGAAAACCTCCTGAGTCATCTACCTAAAGCTCAGATACTACTGCCAGAAAAAAGTCAATTCTGTGCTAATGGTTGATGCACTATGTATGAGCTGTAATCAGACCCAATTACTAGCAGTGCACTTATCTAAACAGTGAAACCAAAAATGTTTAATTATATAAAAAATCTTTCTAAGATTTTTATAGTTACTTATTGAAAACTCCTTAAGGTACAATATTTCAACTTTAAGATTACACTTTTAAAAACAGTTTTCTACTTCCCTATTCTTCTAAATAGTAAATATGTATAAATATGATCTTAATAATATGAATATATGGGAAGAATAGAGAACCTTGTCCACTCTTGACAGAAACTGAATACGTTGTATGCAGTAATTAATTTGCAGTGGCATTTATATGCTTGCATTTTCCCTCATGGTATAGACAAATGTAANCCTTATGAGGAGCAGCTGAGGGAACTGAGGTTGCTTAGTGTGGAGAAGAGGAGGCTGAGGGGAGACGTTATCACTCTGTACAACTTCCTGAAAGGAGGCTGTAGTGAGGAGGGTGTTGGTCTCTTCTCCGAAGTACACTAGCAACAGGGTGAGAGGAAATGGCCTGAAGTTCTGTCAGGGGAGGTTTAGATTGGATATGAGGAAAACTTTCTTTACTGAAAGAGTGGTGAAGCATTGGAACAGGCTTCCCAGGGTGGTGGTAGAGTCCCCATCCCTGGAGGTGTTCAAAAACCATGTAGATGTGGCACTTCAGGACATGGTTTAGTAGTTATGGTGGTGTTGGGTTGACGGTGGACTAGATGATCTCAGAGGTCTTTTCCAACCTTAATGATTCTATGATTCTGTCATATTCAAACAACTCTTCTGACAATAAATTTTACGTACTGAAAATGTAAGACTGGAAGATGTTAAAGAAACAACCTGTTATTGGTACCTCAGAGGAAAATGTGTGGCTGTTAGTTTTCCAGAAGGATTCAAAACCACATTTGTAGGTGTTCTCCTTTGCAATGGGGTGCAGACTTTTAAAAGGGGTAGATACCACTTGTTATTGTAAAACTGAGTTCAGCATTCACTGCATGGCGCTCAAGTGAAAAAAATGGCCACTCACTGTGGTGTGACGCCTTAAGAAATTCCAGCATGCTTTTTCACTTTTTATATATTTGTATAAATGTATTGCATTCTTTCATGCTATAAATTTAACTTGAAATCTCAGAAATTTCTTCCTAGACCATGAAAGCATACATGTACGCTGCTTTCTAAATACACAGTAAAACTAACTCTAGCCTGTGCCCAGTTTCCTGACTTTATCCTCTCCATGCAACCTCTGTACATATCTGGTTTTGTTTTACAAAGTCCTGTGTCATTGGGAAGGTCATGCTGCTCACAGTAGTAACGTAACAACAGTTACACAGCTGAGGACTCTAGCTCAGACAGTCTGAGAAAGTACTCCAGGGATCTGTGGTGTGACTCCCTGGCATCAGTGGGTATTCTGCCATTGTTGACCCATTCAAGCTGTTTTCTACACTTCCTGTTCTTAATAGACGTACATCCTTTCTTGCAAACTGTTCCTAATTCTAGGCCATGAGACAGACTTCTTCTGTGATGTGTACGATGTAACTGAGAATAAGAGGATTTTTTTGTAGGCAGACTCCCAAGTCCAATGGCTTGTGACCTTTTCTTTGATTTATTTTTAACTTACCTTCACAGTATCCTTTTCATACTTGTAAGTCATAGTCCTGGTGCAGATTGGGCAATTTCCAGACATTTACTTCTTGCAGGTAATGTAACATTTAATTCTTTCTTTGCTGAATATTTACTAGGGAGACAACTCTAATTTCTTCCCTGATTTACAATATTAATACCTTAAGTACTCTATAAAGATACTTACACTTTGTCTTATGCCTCCCAGTCCTTCCTAGTGTGCAAAGGCCACTAATAATTTAGAGTGTTCTCCATTGCTATATTGCATTGATAATAATAAATAGATATTTCTTCTGCAATTTGACAAAAATGCAGATGAACTGAAAAGAATTCAGAATAGGTAATGCCTGAATTTTAAACAAAGGCTTAGCAGGGAATAATTTGTCTTCATAAATGTTTTTCAGTTGTCACTGCTCTGAAGTGCTCCCAAGAGGTAGGAGCTTTCTCTCTTGAATGTTCTAGTTATTCTGCAAGCTGCAAAGCCTTTTGTATCATATAAAACTCCCTTACATTCCCTGCTAATAAACTTAGCAAGAACCATGGCTTTTAACAGCAAGGCTAGCTTAGCAGCCACCCTTACGGTGAAAATACACAGCTCCAGTCTCTCTGGGAGCCAGCTCCCGGTCTTTTTTCACTAGATCCAGTGACTAGTGTTTGCTGCTTGATCTATCAGGTAGAGCAAAGATGAGTAATCAATGAAAGCATAAGCAATATTTTACTTCTCTTGAATAATCAGACTGAGAGAGTTAATTGGGGGACAGACTCTGAAATAGAGCTTTTCCCTATAAATAGTAGAAAGAGAATGAAAGAAGGTTAATTTAGCAATTGTTTATACAAAGTTATATGCATACTTTCACAGAAAAAATCCAGGAAAATGCACTGGCTTCAGAGCTGGTGAGATACTGAAGTGGTCATCCAGCAGCTCTCAAAATTTTATCAATTTTTGGGTGAAGTCCAACAAGATGCTGAGCTCTCTCAGCTGAAATCATTGCCACCAGGAAAGTCCCACAAGTTTGCAAGTTCTGTCATGTTTGGAGTATTTATCCCATTGACCCAAACCCTGTGGCTTTGTGAGCAACGTCTGTGCTACTAGCAGTGAATACTCACAAATACAAATTTTATTCTGAAAGTGAAAGTGCTTTTGTCCAATAATAAGATTAAAACCAGTTTTTTTTTTTACACATGCTGTTACAATACTTATTCAGTCACTTCATTTCCATAGAAGGAAATATTCATGTGTAGTCCTATTATTCTTTAAAGAACACATTTTACCTGATGTATGGTTTCTTTTACAGTTTAAAATGTGTTAAATTAAACAGTTTTTAATTGACAGTTTAATTCATATTCAATGGTTTTTAACCACAAGTTTTATAAGTATCACTTACAAACCTTTAATTAAAAAATAATTATTTTTCCCCTTGACTTCTTGTGAGAAGGACTGCATTGAGATGGATGAACTGGTTTGTGACTAGAAAATATTTTCTGTTCCTGAGACCATGCCAGACTCCAGATACTGTGAAGAGTTCTGTGAGCATAAAACCATATTTGTGTAAAACAATCTGGGAAAATGCAACAAGTATCCCTATGACTTCTCACCAAGTGTTTAAAAAATGTAATTGTTTTAATGCCTTTGCCTGACTATTGCAATGTTTTCTATATGAAATTGCAGAAAAAAATATTTGTGAAAATGACATACTGGGAGCGTCTATATAAAATAAAGTTTAATACATTAAGCTTAAGTAATCCAGCTGGAAAACTTAGTCAAAAAACTACAAATATCCTAAAGATCCAATACACTGTCAATGTTTAGATAGAAAGATCTAGATCACTTGCTGTTTGAAATAATTTAGTGAAAAAATGTACCTACAGTGTGATTATGGGCTGTGTTCAAATTAGTCACTTAGATCTCTTTCAGTGCATGCTCCAAAAAAAGTTGATTGCAGCTTAAGAAAGGAGGACCCACAAAGTATGTACACCTGATGCCTGCCAAAACATCCCAGCAAAGACCCCAACTGGGGAATTGGAGTAATAAAGAGGAACCCACAAATCTGCCAGTTTTATTGGGAAGTGATAATTTTCAAACTCTTCAAACAAGTGTTGACTTATTTGAAAACATTGCAGATTTGAGAAGGAAAATTGAGAAGGAAACATTATGCTAGGATTAATTTTTGTTTTGAAAAAAGGAAAATATTTGGCACAATGAACAATTTATTTTAAGTGTGGCACATGATACGTCAATAACATCATGTAAAGAAAAACAAACTCTTCACCTATGGCTTTCTCTTTGGCTTAGAAACATTACATTTTATACGCACTGCTGTGTGTACCTGTTGACTGTAGAAGACATAAGCAGGCAGTGGCAGAATTACTATTACCTTAGACTTCTGTGCATGAACCGTAAGGTCATTTTTTCTGTTGTGCAAATTATTAGTTTTGTATTTAGATAGGGATGAGGACATTTGACAGTCTATTTCCTCCTTTGTGGCTGCAGGAGAACAACAAGTAAGTAATATTCTCCCATGGGCTACTGCTTTTCAGATACTTTTGCTTCCCATGAGAATCTTCCAGCTTTTCCCTCAAGAAGCTATTCTTAATTTTTACCAGACAAGGCATAGCATACCCTTATTCTGGAATACCACTGCATCTCTCAGGAAAGCTTGATCTCTGACTCTAGTTTTTGCTGCTCCCTTAAGTTGGACATACAGACTCTGAAGACTACAATAAGAAATAACAGTCTTGAAGACTCATGGCTCCTCAAAGTAGACTCCCATATCTACAAGCTGTTTAGCTCTAAACATGAAGAATTTATTTCTAACTTGACAGTACAACTGATCTTGTCCTACATTCATACATATACACATGTATGTATAAGTATGTATACATTTATCTCTATATATGTATATGAAAATCAATGTATATACATGTACATATATGCGATTTTCACATTGCTGCAGTCAAGGACCTCCTCTTTGGTTCCTTTAATTAATGGGTGATTTTCCTTTCTGAAATATTCTATTCCAAGCTTGAAAGTATAAACTTAATGCAGGACTTTAATACAATGTCAGATTACAATCTAGTTATTTTTCTGAGCCATACAATTAAAAGGGATTTAACAACATTGTGGCCCACATTTGCTGTTTTGACTCATTATTCAGGCACCAATCACACACTGTATTCACTGGAGATTATAGGGAAGGAGTGGCATAGCAGAGTAACTCCTCAGATCTCAGGGAATGGTTGCCCTTAAGACATACTCTACTCTAATGTGATGCAGAAGAAATACAAAATAATGTCAAGCAAAAGAAAATGCAACAACTCCTTGGATTTTTAAATCAAGAGATTAGACATGACAAAATAGCCTCTAGGAGTATGTTCATCTTTGATCTTTCTCAGACCTTGGGCTGCTTCTATATTTCTCTTGTTAAACTGCAAATAAGCAAAATCAATGGAGATCTTAACACTAAATGAATTCTAGGATACAGTAATAAATGCTAAATAACTCCCACCACATACATTGCTGTGTTAACTGGTGGGAAAACTACAGTTACAGTATTTTCACATGAGCTTGTAGGCAGAGGCCAACTGCTCAGTACATTTAGGACTGCTTTTAGAAGCACACAGGGCTGCACAGAAGATTTTTTTGCCTTTGCATGAGTCACAATGGCTTTTGTAGTCTTTTCTGCTTTATGGGATTAGCTCATCTGACTGAGCAAACCAGAAAAGCACCATGTATCCACTCAGATTGTTCCTAAGCAATACAGGTCAGAAGTAAAATGAGGCAAGACATGAGTGCAATGAGAAGCAGCAGGAGGGAAAAAGGCAAATTAGGTACTAAACCCATTAAATCAAAGCAGAAAGTGTCTGGCTTTGAAAAAGTCACTCCAAGATTTAGACAATCATTAAAAGCATATGCACTGTGTTTTTATTTTTTTTAATAGTAAGTTTTATATGGTTAGGTTAAAAGAGAGCCTCCTGTACCTGCTCACTAACTTACTTTCTTAAAACGCTGTAGAAAGTACGCCTCCTTCTGCTTGTTCCCTGGAGTCAGCAACCCTCACATAGAGTTAAACATAATTTTCTACAAAGCAAAAGCATGGACATGCATTTCAAATACACAATATGCTATTGGTTTCCTTATTCTGAAGCAGACAGTGTGATGAAACATATAGTAAAAGATATACATAAA
>VZTL01051999.1:0-56621 GCA_013400535.1 Scopus umbretta | reverse complement strand
TATTGTTGTTGTTGTTATTATGTATTTTGGGGGAATAACAAGAAATTAAGATTTGAAATGGAAAAGTCAAAGTTCTTGGAAATGTTTTACCATTCACAGAAGATTACCTGCGTGTTTGTGGTTTCACAAGTACCGATGCTACTTTAATGGTCGTACTGTTATAATCTGCTAGAAACATACATTCAGACTGGATACCCATTACTGGAAATGATAGTGGGTGTCTGGAATGGAAATTGTATGTTCTTCTGAAAGTTTCAGTTGTCACTATATGTTACTTGCAGCATTAATATTGAAAATTGGAATACAATGTAGAAACATAAAGGGATTTACTACTACAGAACTGGATGTGTTATGTGATGTAGTGCTGTGATATTAGACAATGTGACATTTCATGAATAAAACAAAAGATCTTACAGCACTCCTTATAAAGGGAAAAAAGGGCTTGAAGCCAGTCACATTTACAGGGTAAATCTCTGAGGACTATTTCAAATGCTAGAAATGTAATGATGGCTCTTGAAAATCTAATTATATAGTGACTAGAATTAATAAGATCCACAGGTGCAAAGATAGGAATTAATGAAATCAGATCAGTGCAGATATACTAATGAACAACAGGATTTATGCTAACATTTAAAAATCGTAATAAAGCACCATCTAAAGGCACACAAAACCTTGTCTATGGAACTTGGAAGAAAAAAATATGCCACAGACTAATAAAGATACTTCTCCTCCTTGGATTAAACATATTCTATCAGTCCAAATGTTTGCTCAGCACACTGCAGAGAAAAGGGGAAGCAGTAAATACCTACTTTTGATTTTTCAGGATGGCTATTTGACCTATAGTGTGACTGAGCAACCTAAGGGCCAGTGGCCACTCAGCCAGAGATGAGGCATGGCCAGCAGAGCCTCTCTTGGCCACCCCTTCTCCTTCACAGTGTCCCAGCCAAGCCTTTTGCCTACATGGTGTTCGGGAACAGTAATGTGCAACCCTCTTACGTCAACTGCTCCCTCCCTTTGTGCTGCTGAAGGACAGAAACTGGCCAGAGTGGATACCGTGATCCATCCTATAGATCTAGATAGAGGTGGTCTCTGTGGCTACCTCAAAATTTAACTGGCTAGTCTGGGGCTGTCCCGAAGTCTGGGATCTCTTCTAAATCCCAGAACCTTGCATTCATTATTGTCCTTGTATGCAGGTTGGATTCAGCCTGAAATGCCTAGAAATCCCATCTGCCCTGGTAGGCAGTTAACGTTGTGGCCCGCTAGGAAAGTTCTCAGGCGGTCTTGTCTGACCAACGTTGATGACATGGGATCAGAGGCAGATAGGGCAGAGGGAAGCTGCAGAGCTAGGCATGGAGCACTGGGTCCCATGTAGACTGTGGGTGTGCTGTGCAGTGCAGAGAGCATGTTAAATTCGCCCCTTCTTGAACTGCCAGATGGCTCACCCCAGAGCTGACTCAGGTTGCTAAAGCAGCAAAGAAGTGTAGGTGAACAGCAGAGCTGGCTTTGAGCCTAGCCTGGGGTTTATTTTTACATAGATGCAAGCACTGTCCTTATTTGCCACTTCCCATGCAGTACTGTGCAAGTGCAATGTATTATTCTTCCCGTTATTTTATTACCAGAGAATCATGGTTCTTCACTGAGGGAATATTCTCATGACTGAACTCAGACTCAGGAGTATTTTGGCCTCTAAAACTTTCACTAGTGTTGACATGGAATAATTTCCCGCTTATTAATCTCTGGACTTTGTGATTCTGCACTTGCATATGGAAAATATTAAATGTGGTAGCCTGCCTGTGCTTTCTATTATTTACTTTTTGTTTAGAAAAGTATTTATCCACATTTCTCTGAAGCCACCTGTTCAGTCCTGGACTCGGAATTTGCACATTAAGATTTGCGCGTGCTGTCTGGCGGCAGACAAGCCTAAGCACACATCTCTTTGCACAACTGTTAGCTCTTGGTTGGTATTTTAGTGCTGTTATTATTATTATTAGCAGACCCCAATGGGAAACTACTTTCCTTATTAATAAGCAATATCATAAACATGACCAATTTTCAGCATTATCAGCATCTGAATCCTCATATCATGATAATGTTATTCAGCTTATAACTTTCCCTCTTGAGCCTTTCTTTACTAATTAGCTGAGGACTTCCTGCACTGAAAATATTTGGCATTACCACAGACAGCGTGTCCGATGTGGGTTCTAGCCTTCATACGTGCCATCCTCCACCCAAATGATGGGGCTGTGCTGAGGAGGCTGTATTCTAGACACATGTACCAGACAAGCTAATCATGCACACCTACTTGCTTGTACTTAATTAGGAGTTGATGTAGGTTCATTTCCAAAGACAAACTGCATTGTGTGTTAGCGTCTCCACTTTTATTATCAGCTCATAAGCCATGATACTTCAGTTCACTGCACTGAATTGCTTCAAGAACATTTGTTGGGACCTGCAAATATTTCTCATGCTTATATTCTATGCCTAAGTAACCACATGGCAACTAGCATTATCCTTCCCAGCGGTAAATGGTACTAGTATTTGTGGTATTAATATGATTAATATGATCAGTGGCACATGTTTGCAAAACTGGGATTTCTCCAGTCTCCTCTGCTATTAGTGAGTTGTGGGGATGGAATGCGTTCAAAGTGACTAAAGCAGCAATAGCAAAGCTGGAGAAGCCCTCAGGCTTTGGCATCAGAAAAATCTGTATGGCCTCCAGTTCCACTTTGGAAGCTTACTACACATTGAAATATAATTAATGGGACATCTACTGATTTTTGATCTTGAGGTTCATTTTAACCATGTTCAGCATTTCAAAAAATTGAGACGATGAATATTTGATGTTGCAGAATGGTGCCAAAAAAGTAAGTTTCGAGCATTCCTACTCTTGATTTGTTTTGACAGCTATTTCATTTTCTGAAGTTGCAGTTAGAGCAATAAAAACAAAATTCACCACAGAAAAACAAACACCAGGCTCCCCTTCCAGCAAAACTGATATATTTTTCGAATGCTGGAAAATTGTACAGCTAGAGCCCATTGAATTTCCACAGGAGGTAAAGCTCATTAGCAAACACATGAAAGACAGTGAGCAGATTATTGTGAAAAAGATATTTGTACAGTTACTTCAGTAACACTTTATTTAAAGTTTCTGGTTGCTGGCACTTAGACTGTGTGCATGACCTCGGTGAGGGAATGGCTATGGCTGAAAAACAGACATTCTAAGAAGCCTTACAGCCAGCGAGAGAGCTGGAGGGAGGGAGCTCAGTGAAAAGGAGGAAAAACTGACATCTCTCTTTTTATTCCACCAACAGATCGTCTATTTAAGGAGGTAAACGGAAGAGGAAAAGCATCCCTGGAGTGGGAAAAAGAGGGATTGACTGGAGCATGCCCGGAATTGTGTGCTGCTAATGGGGGGGATCTCTGATTTGCCCCCAGTCAAGGGGGATTTGTGGTAAGCTGGTTGCCTAAGGACGCCGGTCGCTGTGTGCCTGAGGAGCACAGAGGAGCTTTCTGTTATAGCTTCCTGTTCTTTGTTTAAGAAAATACATTAACTGGAGGAAGAGAGTTCTCACTACAACCCTGATTACTATTTCCTTTAATTCCATCAAAATGACTTCTTCCCAACGCAGCCTCCCCAGCCAGACGCTCTCCCCAGCCTGTGGAGTGTTCGAAACCCCTTCATCTTTGCTGCCGTTAATGTTTTGCAGATTTCAGCAAGACTCCTGGGCTGTGTGTATAGAAGTACAGTTTAAGCAGAGACAAATAGAAAGCACATGCTTATTAAAGCTACATTACACAACTCCATACCGCTTGAATATCATCTGCTCCTAAAACAACAAACCTGTGGGGACTTGTGCCTCTGTGTGTGTCTTGGACAAGGAAGGTGGGTCTGAGGTTATAATGACTCATGAGGACAAGCTGGTATATAGATTTGGGTCCACACTGGGTATGCCAGGACCACTATTAGCTAGGACACATGGGGGCTCGATCATCATCTGATTAACAGGCACATGTAGAGTTTACACGTCAGGCTCTAGGCAGGACAGCCTCTGGCTTGTCTAAACACATAACAATGCCCTCACCATGAAAAATGAGGCAGAAATACGGGATGCTGGGCTGGGCTGACAGCTGGTGCTTGCTTGATTTACTCGCCCAGCACTGCATCAAAACCTATGTGTTTGAACTCTGGTTAAGCTGGATTCAGACATGCAAACCCAGGTTCTGCAGATCAGGTTCACCCTGAATTAATATTTCCTTCTACAGTGAGCAGTATCCCCTTGGCTGGTGGTGGCGGATCCTGGCAAGATCCACTTCCAGGACAGAGTGGGTGGTGACCAGGGATTACCCCGGTGGTGGCAGATCCTCCTTTGCTTTCGCCCCGGGGTAAAGGAGAGCTGCAGGGAGGGCGAGTGGATCTGCAAAAGCAGCGAAGAGCCCGGAAACTTTCCTCTTCGTTTCTGCTCCTTCCTCCGAGCTTTCTTGGTCGGTGCCTAGCAGTCCTTGAATATTTTCAGTCTAACTTTGTTTTACTTAGAGTCTGAGGCAGGCTTCAAAAGCCAAACTGGTAATCTTTTTGATTTGAGTCCCTGCATGCTCAGCAGCACACAGCACATCGTTGGTATGCAGCACTGGTAGCATTTGACTGAGACAAATGTTCTCTATGTGAACTCAGACGCTGTGTCTTATTTAATTTTGTCATTTTCAATTAAACTTTGCCTGTCCTTCCATTACCGTTTTGAGTCCTGCTTAGTGCTAATATTTAATACACACGTACTTCATAGTGTTTTTCTTATTTCAGCTACATTTTTCACACATTCTTTTAAAGATAAAAATGATGTTTGATTTTAGCTTCTTGATTTCTTCTGTAACTTTTTATCACTACAAAAATGTTGATGGTTCAATTCAATTAGCATCATATCAGTATTTTCATGTATTTGGAATGGGAAGGGAGGACGACAGAAAAACAGCCTGTGAAGGCACTGAATACTGCTACATGTAAAACTAATAGAAGGAAAGTGAAATAACATTGGATAATATCACAATTTTTTTCAAAAATGCTTTCTGAAGTTATCTGTATATTTTAAGTTTCCCACAGTGATGCACTTCAAGTTTTTAAAACAACACAAACATTTGCCTTGGCTAACAGCCTAGTGTAAAGAATAAAAATTATCAACACAACTAAATGGCTTAAAAAGACAAGGTATTGTCCCTGAGGAGAACCAGGGAATGTAATAGTAATCTGTACAGGCGCAATACTATTCACGTGTGGCCAGCAAAAACAAACCGGTTAAGTCAGCTATCGCTTTTAAACTGAGAAATTTCTTTCTTTCCCTGTCCATCATCTCTCTAGGATGCGCACGTACCATCTAACTGGACTACTTTAAGTACAATTAATATTTGTTCTGTGTCTTGTAGGTGCTTTTTCAGTAATGACATGACCTTTATTTATTGCTTTTCTTCAAGAATTAATAAAAAAGCCAGAGGGGCTATGGATCTCATGAGCCACTGGCAGAAAATTGTGAGCAGGTTAGCCGAACAGTATAACCCCCAAAAGGTCATTTTTTTCATGGTTTGGGGCCTACTGCACAAGTCACTGAAATCCTTTTTTTCCACCGCTGTTATTTGTTCTTCGGCCTTTTTGTGAAAAGCAGCAATAAAGTTCAAGCCTCTGCCACACTGGATTCTTTGGCAGCTTTTTAAAGCTGCCCGGAAACCATTGTGAAAGCTTCCATAATCAGATAATGACTGATATACAGTGCGTGTCGATAGAAGTGTTTGAAAATAAAATGCAGGGTGCTATAAAATGGGTTTACTAGATAGTAAATAACATTTCAAATATGCAAGGGAATCACATTCCAGTCCTGCTTTCTCTCTGATGACTTCCCTTCCTCCAGGATCTGCTCTACTTGTGGGAAGTCCAGCGCAAACCCAAGCAGTTCTAACCTTAGGGAGTATTTGTGCCACTTCATATGAGACTAAATTTCGGTGTCTCTGTTGGCTGGCCAGTCTCCCTGTGTGGCTTTTGCAGCTGATGGGAAGAGACAGACCCCCCGATGCCTGACGCAAAGCAGGAGCCTCACTCGGGTTCCCCATCAGCCTCGGCAGGAGGCTCTGAGCACTGAAAAACCCCAAAAGACCAGCAGCTACCCTGCCCTGAGCAGGAGGGGAGGCCATCCAACCCCTTATGTCATGCTGCGGTCCACTGCCTGCTGTTGCCCGCCTCTGTGCACTTACGGCCTAGAAAATCGGCAGAGGGGCGAGGATAGAATGGTTGCCTTTCTAGGGCATGCCCCCGTTCTGGTGACTGGCCAGCTCTGAGCTGTGGCTTCCCATCAGCAGCCCCTGCTATCAGCTGTCTCACCATCTGCAGGTCGTCTCTTCTCCAACGTCGCAGCCCTAACCTCTCCAGCGGCTGAATCTGTGCTCTGTGTTCGCAGGAAGCCAAGCATAATATGCCTGGACTATAACTTAATTTGTGTGTGCTACCTCATTTTGCAATTTCCAGGTAAGCCTGGATATAACCGGTTGCATCAAGAGGATTTAACAGAGGCCGGGGGAGGGAGGGAGGGGATGCAGGAAAGCGCGGTAACCCAGCCTTGGCACCAGCGGGCTGGGTGAGGCCGGTGCGTGGTGCCCAGTCCACTTGATCCTTCAGCTGCTGGCTCTGATAAATATGAAGTGATCTGCAAGAGATTAGTCCTAATGAAAGATGAGTGCATGGAGTTACTGTCAAAGACCTTGAGAGGCTGTTTTTCCACCAAAAAGGAAAAAAAAAGTCCAATATACGCGATACAAAAGCAATGTCTGATCAAAGTGAAACTGTGAGAGTGACCCAGCTAATGAAAAGTTCTGGTTTGCATGGAGTCGTAGATGAATGAATGACCAGTTAGGGGCAAATACTATTTGCCTGGGAACGTTAACATTTGAATGAGGGAAAAGGACTGCCTCTTACCTGTAGCAGATCCCTGTGCCCTATTGAAAACACTGCTCTGAATTTTTCTCTCCCTCTCTCTGAAGCTGTTCTATTTTCAGATCAGGTGAAATGGAAACAAATGTGTAATTGTCTCATACATAATAGCTAATCTCAGTTTCAGCACAAATACATAGTAGTCCTTAACAGAAGAAGAGAAAAATGTGACTGTTTGGAATGAATATTTGGTCGTCTTTGAACACAGAGACTATAGCATACTGTTTGCATCTCAGGCAAAGGATTCTTGTGACTTCTAACTCGTTGATAAAACTGACTTTAGATGTTATTTAACCAGCCATGAAAATTTAAGGGGTCATCTTAGAGGCTGGAGCATAATAGAAAAAGACCAAAATTCCATTTTGCATAGAGATGCAGGGAATGACTGTTAAGTGCTGGCACAGGTATTAGTGCATCAAGGTACATATGCTCGTTTCTGACCCATGAAAAATCAATTTAAATTAATGAGAATACTCTGAGCTTTAGAACAGAAATATGCTTAACCACCTTCCTGGGGCATTAAATGGCTGCCCCAATGTTGGCTGAGATTCGGTAATGCTGAAGTCGGCCTACTTGATGCATTTTGCCCTCTTAGTGTGAAATTACATGCAGCTTGCAAGACAATTTTGTGAGTGCCTCTGAATGCAAAATCCAGCTTGGAGATGTGTGGATGAAAGGCTCTGTATAAATGTCAGCCTTTATTATTGTTACAAATTTCCGGCTTCTGTTATTAAGACATTTTATATGGATCTTTGCATGTCTCTCCATCTGTGAGTTTGGATTAAATGCCTGCCACAAATCTCCCTGGCATCCCACGGAGGGGATTGCTTTAACTTGGTGCTCTTCTAACCTTTCCTTCTATTTGGGGAATAAACCTCCTTTAAAAAAATGACCTCATAAAAATGGAGTAAACTCTGAGTTCTTTGTTTTTCTCAGGTCTAACCTCCAAGAAGACTGTAAATTCATTTATTCTATAAAACACAAAGAAGTAAATCTTCAGCATAATGTGTGGGGAATTAGCCACTTAACTCCCATTAACATTAATGGGAACTGAATATTTATTTACCCCACAGCACATAAATCTTCACCTTGTAACTTCTACAGTTTCTAACTAAAATGTTTCCATTGTTCTAAGGATCATGGTTATCCTGCTGGAGTGTTTACTAGGTTGTCAGCCTATGGGAGATATATTGGATGTTTCAGTTCTTTCCCTTCAAGTAAGCTGTAAAATGCATTTGGGCTCTGTAACGTGAACTTTCTGAAACCTCTGTGTGATAAGCTCAGATGATTCAAACCTCCTCTGCTTGGTGCTGGTCCCATCACTCCTGCTGCGAGCTGGAATCATTTGACATGAATAAACTGTTGTGACTGATAGACTCTTGGTCTGTGCCTGGGGCGATGGATGGATGGGGCTGAGGCTGCCGGTGCTCTGCCATGAGTCTCCACCTCTTCCAGAACCTGTATTTCTTCCTTTCTTCCTTCAAACCTGTGTTCTCATTGTAAGAGAACTACACTCTCAGCTCTTTCTTCTCTAATTCGAGTCAAGATCAGGCAAATCAATCAAACACCCTATAACTCTGCTTTAAGGAGATCTTTTCTCTCCCGTGGAAGGAGGTGAGGGGGCCATAGCACAGCAAGACCTATTGGAGGCTTCAGAGTTGTTATGTGTTACGTGGAAGAGAATGAGATGCTCTCAGGATGGATGAGCCAATGGACCCTAACAAAGATATGAATATGAAAACTGCCTATCCCCCCCGAAAGCCAGGCTTGGTTATACTCCATGGCAAAACTTCCCACGACTTCAGTACACTGGGTTTAACAAGCGCATGAAACTCCTTTCCCCTAAAGCACTCCACGGAAAGCTATTGCTCTTCTGTGTGGTTTATTTGAACTACTCTGAGGAAGTTAATAAATCCTACAAATTTCTGGTTAAAAATAAGTAAGTAACAATGGAAGCAGAAAGGTTCCATCTTGCTTTCTATCGATTTATGAAGTATTTTAGAAATAAAGCCTTCCTCTGCACCTAAGTGGATTGGGCAAAAAGCAATGGGCTTAAACTGCAGCTCGAGAGTTTTAGGCAAGACATCAGAAAAAGCCTCCCAGGGGTGAGGGTTGAGAAGCACAGCTGCGGATTGCGTAGCTGCTGGCTCTAGAAGCAGGCTAGATAAATTGTGAGGAAGGACCGAGGTGGTCTAATCTAGGCTGGACAGTTGAAAAGGAAGAGATGGGTTGTTACTTTAGACACTCCCTTCCAGCTCTGTAACTCTGCTGAAGCAAGAGATCCATACATTTTCAAGGTTGTTGGATTGAGTCTGTTTGGTTCTGTAAGACTTTTCAATGAACTAAGGAAACTCTATCTATTGCTGTTCCTCAAATGGCAAAGAATCCAAGTGTGGGGCAGAAAATACTGTGGAAAGTGATGTTAAGAGAGCAGAAACCTTGGGCTGTGACTGACCTCTGGCTAAAATCATGCTGAGAATCATAGTAAACTGTAAAACCATTGCAGAGGAACACATGGAAACCCAATCCCAAGGTATGCGTTTCCTATGTGAGCCGTTCACCTCATCTTCTGACCTGCCTTGCCCCCATTCCGTGTCACTCTGATCCTGGCGAGTCACACCTCGTGCCATGTAATGGAGAACCTGCCTTCCTTCCCCGGTCTCACCATTGTTGAGGGAGTTGAGCACATGCAAGCATCGCACACACCAGCAGTGCAGGACCTCTTCTCTTACGGCACTTTTACAGACAGCCTTTAACTGAGCTAAATGTCGGAGCTGGGTGCATAATGCCTTTTTTTACAGCGCGCTGAACCTATGGCTTTTATCATCCTGACCAGCTTGCTCACTGCCCCTGCCAGGTTCCTCCTGAGGCTGAAATGAGAGCAGTCTCTGCGTCTGCTTTCACAGCTCCAAAGCAGAGACAGGGATTTGTCAGGAAACGGTTAAACAATACTCCACCATTTGTTGTGGATCCATTTTCTTTCCTGAAATCAAAGTATTTATTTTCAAGGTTCAGGGAACAGGATTCTGGTGTGAGTTATGCCAATAACCCCTCCAGGCAATTAGTAGAAAGACTTCTGGTTCAGGCTGCTGCACGCTGATGCGCACACATGAGAACCATGTCTATCTCTAGAGCTTTCGAGCCACAGAGACTGGATGCATGGTTAGGCTTAGGGATGTGCAAACTATGACATATTAAAACATCAAATGGTTGCTGTTATTAGCTATTGTAAGCACCATAATGGTAAACAATGGGCAAACAGGCAAACCCGTGTGCAACATGCTAACGGCATGTTAAGCACAGACCCAGGAGACTGCTTTGATTTCCGGTTTAGCTCCTGTGAAATATATTTACCCAGGAAATCTTTACTCAGATATTATTTGTTTTTTGTTTTCTCAAATGTGGCACTATTCATCAAAATCTTAAAAAAATATCAAACTAATGTTAACTGTGATCACATACTCTTAATATATGTTTCACTGTACCTCACATTTAGTGTATTCCTTCCTGAATGATCCATGAGCAAACTCTGTACTGGGTATCAGTTACTGAAATGTAAATATCTCAAACAGAAGTTGCCTAACAATGTTCAGCATCTTCCTTCAAGAAGGTTAGGAAATGTCAAAAGGGAAAAATAGAGCAAAAAAACAGACAGGGAATTGCCATTACCCAAAATTAATGCAAGTGTTTCCTATGGAAAAGCACATGGTGCCTTTAATCATGAAAAGATGAGAACTGTTTTTCCTGTCACCCACATTACAGTGCACTAACCCTGGTCGCAAAGGCTCCATCCAGCACAGTGGTCACAGACAACTCTTCCAGTTGCAGCGGGTCATGATCCATTTGCACGACCCACTTCCTTGGAGAGAAGGATAGCCCACCTGGACTGAACCACCAGAGCATCCCTCTGGAGCCGCCTGGTTTGCATGCACGCACTGCTCTAGCCTGCCCTGGCTTATGCAAGCTGAGTAAGCCCTAGCTGATGGTGGCAAGGCCATATCAGTTACATGGTAATGTAGGAGTATGGTTATGCTGTTGGGCAATATCACTGAACTCGTCAGACTGATATATGTTCAGCCAGTGGAGAAATAAATGCAGGTATCAGATATAACCATATTTCTCTCTGTTTTGTTGTTTTTTTACTTTAAGTGCTGGAGGGGTTTCCAGCAAGAGATAAAATCATATTTACAAAATTGAAATGCAACATTTGTTCCAGAGCTTGTTAGGTCCTGAAAGTTGTAGGTGGGGTTGGGAAAATGACATTCTCAGCTCTTCGCCAGCAGCAGAGCTATTAGAGCCTTTATAAATGTTATCCCATTCAGTGCTGCTGCTTGTGCCATATTCCCAACAGCAAACGCAAGCATCATCAGGATCCAACAGGCTCCCAAGAATAAGCCCAGCAATTCAACTAAAAATAAATATAATTAAGCCATAAAAAGAAAAATGTCTCTAAGATTATCATCCTTGCAGCTAGTTGGAATGTACTTGGGAAATATTTTTGTAGCTAGTTGCAAATAAAATGTGTTTTACATGGAGAGAATGTTGCCAAAATATCACAAAATAGATTTATTAAATAAAAAATCAAAATGGAAAAAGATAAAATAAAAATGGAAATAGCTTTTTCACATGGTTAGACAAGTTGCTTATAAATATTTTCTCCTTCTGTTAGAATCAACTAGGGTCTGGCCTAAGGTTGTGTTTTGCAACATGTCAGAGTGGGAGCTGTGAGAGTGGATAGCAAACATCAGATGAGTGATCCAAGGGATCCAAAAAAACATTTTGAGTTTGTTAATCCTTCATTCTTGTGATGTTTTAATCATTCATGACCTTTACCCTAGTCCATCCCCTCCTCAAGTTTCCATTGCTGGGATACTCATGAACTTGTTCAGATTGACTATATGGTATTTTGAATATACTGTCTAAATATATTATATTGTTTCTGTTATGTGTCTGGCTAAGTGAAACTTTTCAATCAGGACAGTAACGAGCATCACACAGAATATTATATCACCTCCCGCAGTTTCTTAAATAACTCATCTTGGAGAATGAGCAGTAACGGGTTTATAACATTTCTGAAAACTGAAAAAGTTTCCATGAATATATCAGCGAACATTGTATGAATACTGATAAATGAATAATTTCATATAACACCCACAAATAACTTCAAAAGAAAATGAGTCAGTAATGTGCTCTGAAGTCTGAAGGATAGTGCCTCTGCCACCAGCCTCTAATCCTGTTAAAGATTTCTTTCTCATACTGCTACAGGAAGATGTCTGGACATACTCTCACTGACGTGCCCAACAACTTATATGAGGGCAAATCAGTACCCATGCCTCCCTAGAGCGAGAATGAATTAATTCTCTTCATTTTCAGCACAGTGAATGGTGGAACTGAGCACCTCTTGTGAACTATCAAACACCGCACAGGTCTGGGCTTATTACCAAGAACTGTAATTAGTGCTCCCATTGCTGTTATTGATGCATTTGTTGCACTATCACCTCAAAGGCTTAGTGTTTATTTGTCAGATAAACTTCCAAGTGTCCAGTATATTGAATTCTTCACTTGCTAAGAGTGCAGGTATGTGGAAACACTAACGTGTTAGGCAAGATTTGATTGCACAAAACAGCAAAAGAAAAACAAAACTACTGTCAGTTTTGGTAGGCAACTGAGTGGGAATCTGACAGGGAATTGTTTAAAAATCATGTCACATGTGCCCGGTGCTGAGCCACGACTGGCAATTGGCTTTGTTGGAACGAAAAGGCTGAGCCCAAACTTTGCTGGAAAACTCCCTAAGGCCATTTCATTTACAAAAAGACCAAGCTTTTGAGAGCGCATAATTATCCTTCATCCCTGCCATCTTATCCTGCATTAAATTTAATTGCTCACAAAACTTGGCAAGGTTCTCACACCCATTTAAAGAAATTAAGTGGTTCTGTCATTTTCTAGCGCTCTTGATATGAAAGTGTTTCAACTTTCAGTCTGTGACAAGAACCTCTGCCTCCTCCCCTTCCCCCAAAATATACATTTTTCCTGAGAGAACTGAGCTCAGAGGGAACAGATGGCCTAGAAATAGTTGATTTTGGCCAAGAGTGTCAAAAGTCACCAGTGGTTTCCAGTGCCTCTATTTTTAGAGGTGAGTGCTGACCAGTTACTGGAAGTCACATTCCTTCACGTTTTCAGAGCTGGGCACCCCATATCTTGCTCTGGCATTTCCAAAGTAATAAGTCATGAGCGATGGTCACCCAAGGGCTGTGGTTGGATCATCACCCTGGGCCTTGACCCCTCACCAAGCTCTGCTATCCCAGCTCAGGAGACGCTCCTCACAGTTGCTGCGCATGGGCTTGACCCATTGAGTCACTGACCCACCAGTGCTGTTTCATTGTAAGAGCACCAGATGCAATTTGAATTTCCTCTCCACCCTTCACTGTCAGTGGGTCATAATTTTAGAGCATGCTAGAGTTAAACCTGTTACCTGGAAATGAAAGGCTCCAAAAATATGAACCAAAGAGTAGTCCCAATGGTATGAGCCATCCATGCCCAGTCTTTGTTACTGGCACCTCTACCAGTTAGTTCATTAATACTTTTTTTTTTACAGGCCATGAAGAGGACAAGTCATTTAAATATGTTTCAAAATTAAAAGAGGAACATTTGCTACTCCTTTCAATAAATGCGTCACACACTAACTATGACAGTGCAATTAGAGATGGGGTGGAAATTTTGAGTTCACTAAGTGAATATCTGTTAACATTTGCTTTTTATCTACAGGCCTACTTTTCAACTGTGAAATGCTGTTAATCCATCATGAAGTCTTGTCATGTGCTTGGTAATTATGTTTTGTTGTTCTTCAAATGAAAACAAATTAATTTGGGTTTTGGGGTGGACAGTGTGTACGGAAAATTCCTGATGATCAAGTAAAAATATACTGTTGGCACATGTGACAATTAAAAACCCTAAATAGGTTTATAAGAGCAGCATTTTCAAAGGTACTGAGCACATATGGCTCCTGTTGTCTTCAGTGTTATGTACTGAATTTGACTGGGCCCAACACAGCACTGCATTAAGTAAACGTTGGGTTTCATGTCCAGTGTGAAAGAATCATCTGTGAAACAAAGGTCAATGAAGTCAGATTTTCTGCTGTGTTTATTGGCGATAAACATCTTGAGAGAGAATGTGAGCATCTACAAACACCGGGTTATAATGTTAATATAGTCCCTTATCGCCTTATAAATGATCTGTATCCTGACACGGGAAGTGAGCTTCAGTCCCAGATGAATTACGAATGAGTGACTCCCTAATATAAATAAAAGCCGGAGGATGGGCCTTGTTGAGCACAAGAGATGGAAATAGGAGCCAGAAACTTATCTCAGCTTTGGAAAGTGAGCTGCTTTGGAGTCTGGTCCAAAGCTCAGTTAATTAAGTGGGAGTCTTTCCAGCAACATCAGAGGACTTTATCACTCTTTATTAGGGCTACCATATGTCCACCTTTTTTCCTTACATTTGTCTTCTTTTTCTGCCCCCAAGTGATAGGTGCAGCCCATGTCCAAGTTTCCCCAAACCCTGAAGCACACACGAGTGTGTGTGTATACAAGTGGATTTGGTTCGCCATGGTGGGTAGATGCAGGATGTCAGTGGTTGCAAGTGGCTGATGGACGTGGGGAGGTGATGGAAGGTCAGTGCAGGATAAGAAGTGTCGTGGGCTGGCAGAAGGACCTGTGCTGGGAAGGTTGATAAGGGGGAGAAGGGGGGATTTGGAGACGAGGAAATGGGGAAGAAAAAAAGCAGTTGGGGTGGGATAGGTGAGAAAAACAGATTGCTCTGGGATAGGAGGCTCTGGGAAGCAAAGAGGGATACAGGGTGTGGGTCCTGGAGTTACTGCCTTGGCATTTAATCCCTAATTGGGGCTTTGAGAGGGGACTCCCATGGACTCTCCCAGGCTGCCACTTCTACTTCTCTGCCCTGTCTGCTGCCACTGCCTTGCTGGGCTGGGGGAGAGGGTGGCTCTGCTCTGTGGCCTTGGAAATGTCACCAGCTACCCCGCTTCACTGTCCTACCTGTGTGATGGCATGAGTGCCATAGTCACCTTCCAGTCTGGGGAGCTGTGAGGTTGACTTCATGTCTGTAAAGACTTAGGGAGAAAATCATGTTGTGTTATTAAGCTGCCCCCTTGGAACAACAGAAATAAAGGTTTGAAGACTGAAATCTGAGGAAAAAGTTGTTAGAAGAAAATAGTTTAATAAAATTATATTTGGAGGTGAAGGTTTTTCTTGTCGTAGCACTGCAGGTGACTGAGAGCGCGTTGTTTCAGGTCTGGCCCCTTCTGCTCCTTGGGATGTCTGGCTTGGGTGTAAGATGTGCATTGCAGACTACTGTATGGTGGGAGATGACCAGGTGAGCTTTAGGTGACGTCACCCTGGTGCTGGATTCACCCCAGTTGTGGGTGCACAGCGCTCACCAACGCTATGCAATGGCTCCTGGGGCCTTCTCCCCGCTGCCATGCCGACACTGTCCCCGAGCACTGCACCCAGCCTGCTCTGCAGGAGGGGAGGGTGTCTCACAGCCACTTCTCCCCGCTCCATGCCACTGTTCATGTCCCTCCTCTCTCCTACACTTCAGGTCTCGGGCAAGACGTCCTATGACTTCATCCCTCCTCAAGGATTTCCACAGTGTCATGGTTGAAGCTGAACTCTAAATGCACACGTCTGGAGCTGGAGCTATTCTTTCCTTTGACAAATTGTTCAGACCTCACACCTCTACAGCTAAACAAATGTAATCCAAGCATCAGATCATAAAATCTTGGAAAAAATTTATTTGAACTGCTGGCATGGCTTCTAGTAGTACACTGGGGGCAGCTCTCCTTTCACATGTCCCCAGAGGCATGTAAAGCATTTCACTCCTAGTAACTGAGCTATAAATGTAGGTCTCAAGCAGTGCGTGCTCCGTGTTACAATGTGAGAAACCTGAGGGCTCTCGCTTTTTGTGCAGGAGATTATCAAAGCGTCTTTAAAGGGATCCAGATTTCCTGCCTCACCTTTCCTCTCCCATTGCTCCGACATCCACTCTTCAAGAAACCAAAAGGTGTCAAACTTTCTTCAACACGTACAAACGAGCTACACTGCCTGGGCAAATGGAGGGAAAAGACTTTGGTCTCTTGAGGGCTTTTTGCTGGCTGCTCACAGGCAGGTAGCAGCTCTCTGGCGACGCGGTTCTGCACTCGCGTTACCAGTTACAGTAATATGGAGATGAAGACATGCTGATAACCACGGGCAGACAGGCTTATTTCCCTAACCTGCTTATACTCCGTCACTATGAAACCCAATGTTCTGGAGCAAACATGTCCCTTCATGTTTTAGGGGAAAGAATGTGATTTTGCAATTCGCTGTTCTGCTTTTCCCTCTAGTTACCAGCAGTGCACACTTGGACTTGAAGGAGTAAGATCTGAGGGGAGTCAGGATAACACATATAGGGCTGATCCTCACTTCTCACCAAGGTCTCCCAATTACCTGAACCATTATTAATTAACTACGAGAAATGGTTTATTAAACATGACCTTTTGGCTTGTCCTTGCAAATGACCTGGGGAGTTTCAGATGTGCCAGGACTGATGGAGAGGGAGCGCTGGTGCCAGGTCTCAGGAGAAGCTGGTATGAACGCGGGTCACCAGAGGTTCACCCCGCCGCTTCAGTGCCAGGGATAACCGAAACACCAACAGTTACCTGTTGCGAAATGTGCAGGTGTCAACATTTGCTTTGTTGTACAAAGGAATGAAATTGAAAACTTCTGTTTTGTTTTTTGGGTTTTTTTTGTGTGTGTGTGTTTGGTTTTTTTTCTGAAAAAACAAGAGAATTGTTTTCTTATTCTGAATGGATGCCTGAGGCACCAGGTTATAGCATCCATCTCTCACGGTGTAGAAACCAGTGATTTCTTTGCTCTCTCATCCATTGGTTAGGGTACCAGGTGAAAGATTCTGCACCGGTTAAAAAAAAAATGATTTGGAAATAACTTTCCGTAGTGAAGGCGAGGGGCCTGGACACCAGATACTCTCCTGGATGATCAGGGCAGGAGAGACAGACAGGGGTACGCTCCTGCTCTGCCTCCTTGCTCAGCAGTTTCACACCTTGTCTTGAGTTAAATTTAGCAAAGCCAATACATTTGCACAGAAAGCTTCAGTTCTAATTAACTGCTATTTTCCAACAACACAAAACCCCAATTCACTGAAAACTTGCTAGTGACTTGGATATAACTGCCACTGGTTTGATGGTGCTCATGACATAAGGCAGGATCAAACTCGGCAGTGGAAGGATAAATAATCAATTTTCACATGCTGGAGGAGCAAAATTTCAGGCTTTTGATGTGAAAAGGCACCTGAACAACTAGAGGCTGACATTCATAGCACTGGAAAATTCGACTCTGAGAGAGGGCACTGAGCTTGAAGGAGCAAAGAGAGGTCACACCACATTTTTTGTGGGAAGACAGTGACTGCACCTGCCAGCCGGCTCATCCTAACGAACTCTGCCGAGGCGGGTGGACAGAGCTCAAGGATGTGCCAGTTCTTTTCTGCGAGGTGGCTTTCTGCCCACTGCAATTATGGAAGGAGGAAAACAGCAGTTTTGTGAGTAAAGCTGGCAGCTACCCAATACAGCCTGAAGACATAACCGTACCTTGGAGAAGCCTTTCTTTTTCTTTCTGGGTTGGGCTAAGCTCTTTAAAGGAGTTTAGTATTCATGTAGGCATCTTCATTTCAAGATGCTCATTACTGATAAAATCTATCCTGGTCCCTGTGCAGTTGCCAGCCTGTGCTGGAGTGAAATGCCTAAGATGCTGGTGTGGGAGGTTTGCCTGCTCTAGACACATCTTAATCCGGAATGGTTGAAGGTTGGTTCCAGCTCAAAGGCATTAGTTTTAAAAATACTTCTAGGATTTCACGGTAACCATTGTAACTCTGGACAAGTTTATTTATTCTATATGCTTGCTGAACGTAGCTTAATTCTTGACCACAAAGCCTTCCTCTGGTACTAAATTCTGACTTTCAATCAGGCTTCATGTGGAAGAAAACATCCTTGGATCAGTTTTGACCATGCTGCCTTTTACTGGGGCTGGATGCATGACGACTTTGTTTTCTTAGTGTGAGACATCAAGCACAGAGCTCCTCAGCATTGCGCATCATGTTGGCTTAAAAGCAATGGTTCTGAGCCATTATCCTCCCTGCCTGTATCTCAGTCATTACAGTACTTTTGCAGCATCCTGAAGTCTTCCTCCCTGATTGCAGAGCTATGCTGAAGTCTCTTTGTAGCCATCATTGGGGTTACGAACTAAGCCCATACAATCTGAGCTCCTCTCCATCATGTATTTTAGCAAGTACTTCTGCAGCGTGATGAGGTTATTGGCCACATCCCACACATCTCCTGAGACCAGGGAAGTGAAGTAAAACACTGTA
Source organism: Scopus umbretta (assembly GCA_013400535.1). NCBI lineage: Eukaryota > Metazoa > Chordata > Aves > Pelecaniformes > Scopidae > Scopus > Scopus umbretta. The sequence goes on along the minus strand of VZTL01051999.1, from coordinate 38,221 downwards.
AAGGAGTAATAATCCCCCATATGCTCAGGCTGGAGGGGGAGGAACAGCCCTGCAGTTACTACTGCATATTGGCAGCCCCCTGATAACAACAAAGCCTCCTCCAATGGATTTATGAATAAATCAAATGTATGAACATTGACACCACGTGGTTCTTTAAAGCAGATCTTTGTTCAATATGGTGAGAAACTGTATTACCAAAGTTTTACAAACAGAAAAGACACAAATTCAGTCTTCTGGAGTAAGGGTTTTGGCTCATACTGACCAAAAGCCAACATTTGTCTTCTGAGAGGTCCTAGAGGTTTTACCTATTGAAAACTAACAGGAAAAAAGATGCAAGATGAGCAGAGGAGTCACTAAGAAGAGAAGATAAAATGAGAAGGAACAAGGAAAAAATCCAGAAAGTTAAAAAGAGTTCGTTGGAAAAAAAAGTTGCATAAAGATTAAAGCAAAACTGCAGACAATAAAACCTGCATTCTTGCAAATCTTTTTATGAAATTATGGCAGAAGGGCTAGCGTGAAGAAGAACATTATGCAAACAAAATAAATACTGTAGAGAAAAAAAGGTGAATCCAGGTTAAAGCAATGTAAATTGCTTTCTGAGATACACACACCCTTTTTGCCATTCATTTCTTCTGAAGCAAAGTATTGTATTTTAAAGTCAATAGATGTGTTTATCCAAGTCACTCCTAGCTCACTTCACAAGGAAGGCTTTGGGGTTTTTAATTTTTGGTTCCAGACAAAGTAATTTTTCTTTGTCTCTCTCTTTTTTTTTTCCTTTTAGAAAAACAGAATAGATTTTTCATATTAAGAAAACAAGAGATTGAAGGATTACTTTTAGCGCTTCCCATCCATGACCCCATTTGCTGCTTATGTGAAGGAAAAGAAGGCAGAAGATGGTTCTTGCTGAGACTGCAGCCCCTGCAATTACCAGATGTGAGCACAGAAAAGAACGGGGACCTGTTAGCCTGTCTAAATCTACCCTCACCCCAACAACCTCACTGTGCCTGAAGACACCTGCAAGAACATTTACCCCTGAAGCATTGTCAGGCCCATCTCCTGCAGTCCCCATTGCTTACTTCTGAATTTCATCATCCTGAGTACATGGCTGCTGCCTGGAGAGGTACAAGCATCCCTGCCAGCACACATCTGCATACACAGCCAGCCCTGTGCCTCTGGTAATGAGTGCTCGATAGGAGCCACATGTCTTATTCTGGGAAGGTTTGTGCCTTGCCTGTTTGCAACACTCTGGCAATATATTTTCTCGCCATTTCCTTTGGTATAAATAGCAGCCAAAGGCAGCCCTGCCTAAGCGGTGGTACTGATCCTGAAGGCAGAGCACCTCTTCCCCTGCACCCTTGCATAAGCCTTTCAGTTGGTTTTATCCTGTATTAGGAGGAGATTGCCTTTTGCCTTGCTCTAAACCACTTGGCTGAGTAGGTCCTCCTAAAAGCAGCATCTCTCCTATCACAAGGCCTTTGCTTCCTTTTGAATCTCTTCCCTAGTGTAATTTATAAAGTAAATTGCATAACACCAGTTACAGAATTCCTGATGTGGCCAGATGAGGGGAGCAGTTATCTCCTTTGCTTTGTAACCCGGTTCCCCACCCCTATATTCTCCAGCTCTACTTGACTGCTTTGCAGCTACTGTTGCCAGCAGGTCTGTTTCCTCTTTAGTTTCCTCACGAACATTTTCATCCAAAGTATATTTTGCATTTTTATTGGTCCTCCCTAGAGCTGTGGCCTTTCATCTATTGACATTGAATCCATCTGCCGATCTCGGCAGAGCGTGCAGACTGCAGCACCTTCCCATGCCACACCTTCCATGCATCGCTGCCCATTTTCCAGGTCACATCCCATTGCTGCCCCATGTTGCATGAGCAATGGCATCCCCTTCCCCGCACCCGGCTCTGCCCTGCACACCATGCAGCTACCCCCAAATCCACCCTTCAGTGTTCCTTCTGCCGCAGCACTGCAACGAGCCTCTCTGCTTTCCTATCAAAAAAGTACCCCTCATTTATGGGGTGACCGCTACTGCCTGCTGCCTAATAACCCAGCATGAGTGTGGCCCCCCAGCACCCACAGTGGGTACGGTGCACCCTGGGGACCTTCATTCACTTGGAGATGGCTCCAACCCCCACCAAAATCAACAGAGACTTTGTTAAACTGTGGGGCTGGTGCCCTCCATCAGCTACCCCAACCCCGGTCCTCCCTGCTTGCCTGGTATCTGCGCAAGGAGCTTCCTCTTGCCCTCAGCGACTGAGCTTCTTTTTTGTGGAAAGAGGATTGCAGAGGGCTAGAGGAGATGCACCAGAGCCCAGAGATTTTTCCATAGCGTGAATGGGCTCACCCAGGCTTTCTCACCAGCCCTAGAAAAGCTCCAATCCATTTTGTCCAGGATTTTTGTTAAAAAATCAAACGAACTGAGGAGCGCTGCAGAGGTGGCGGGGGTATGGGAAGAGCTCAGCCCTGGCGTGGTGCCTCGGAGGTACCTGAGGCATGACGGTGTCTGGAAACACATGTGCCTGGTCTTGCGTTAACGTCTGCTGCTGGGTCTGCTCCTCCACTGTGGCATGTGAAGCTCCAGCTGATGTTAATAGGAGTTGCATGTGCATCTGGAGAGAAGAATTATAGAGTCTGAAACAACGCCTCGGCACAGTGAAGCTCTTGCCTTTTCAAGGCCTATTTCTTCCTCACGCACAACAAAGCAAAAACATCCCTCCTCTTGTTTTTGTCTTGATATTCTTCACAGATCCCAGCGCAGTAGGCAGCCTCAGAGCAGACCCCCAGAAAGGGTTTCTGCTTAGTTTGGATTATGAACTAGTTGTCAGAGAAAATTATGCTGTAATCCTGGGACATACAATAAAGCTGGCCTGTAGGTTAGGCCCTCGCCAGTTGGAGGTGATTCTTAATGCAGATTTCACCCTGTGTGTGTCATATTTGCTAATTTTCCGTGAATGATTCCTGATTTTCAATCGACCTTGGTCTTTAGGTTCATAAAACTTTGTTCTGCATTGAAGTCTTTTGGCAATGTGGAGTTTTGCCTGAAATAAAGTAGGAAAGAGACATCCTGAAAAATAAATTCAGTAAGATTTTGCACAGGGTGCAGCGTTACCATCAAATGGTACATTTTGTGCTGCTTTTACTGAATGGGGAGATGTTCCTATAGATAAGGTGTTAGGTTTTAAGAAACATGGATTCAGCTTGTACTTCTGAAAGGCCTTCGACTGAGCTTGTAAATGCTTTGGGACTCAACTTTTCCCCTGTAAATACAGTCTTTATTTTTCTTGTAGTGTCTACTCAGACTGTGATTTTCAAAGGGACCCAGGGGAATTGCCGTATGAGTCCCATAGAACAGTAGGTCTGTTCTAGTTTCATTAAATGCCTCACTGAAGCCCTTTCCTGGGAGAGTAGATCATTCACCGTGCTTTCCTACACAGCAACCTGGTCCTATTTACACAAGCTGACAGACTACCTGATGGAGCCATTATTCTCTTTTCACATATAGTCTAAACTATTTCCTCTTGCTGGGCACTGAGTGGTTTTAAATCAAGATGTCTTAGTTCATGAAGGTTAGGAATAGTCTTATAAAATGCCTTATTTCTTCCTTGCTCCTATGTAAATCTATTTTATTGGACAATTGGAAAACATAATGCTTGGCTTGTGTGGATAACCCCCCATGTGCTTCCAAATACAATATACAGGGGGTTTTTCAGAATAAGCTTTTCATGAAAGCCTGTTGTTCCCTGCATCCAGGCTGAGCTTTTGGAGAGCAACCTGCCCTCCTGCCTGAAATCACACCCAAGAAGTGACCCTCAGCCAGGAATTCTGCATGAGAAGACACTTCAGGGCTGAAATTCAGGTCACATTGAGGTGGTCTTGTGTGATTTTAAGCCTGAGAATACAGGTTAGACCAGTGCCGTAATCAATGGAAAAACCTCCAAGGGGTTTTAATAGTTCTTTATTGCCTGCTCTGCCTTGCGAAAGGAGGTGCCTGACCAGAAATTAACCCGTGAGGCCCCTATGCTGGTTCCTCTGCCATGCAGCCTCTCACCACTCGTGCCTGCCATCCCTCCAAAATGCATTCTGGCGCGCAGAGTTTGTTCTGGCTGGGAATTCAGTTTACAAAGATTAAAGAGACGCTGTGCGGTGGGCAGCGAGCCTCAGCAAGCGAGGAGATAAAGGCAGCATTGGAGGTGATATGGGCACGGTGTGGACCGGGGTGATGGGGGAATGGGCCAGCTGGCGACACGGGAGGAGGTTACACATCCTGAATACACATGAACTAACGATGAACGCACCAACCTCCATGCTTTGAGCAAGATGTGCTGGCCTGCTCGAAGCCCCCGTCCCTTGCTTTGCAACGTCTGGATCTCTCTAGGCTCTGGTATGATACAGTGCAACCGTTATGCTCTGCAAAACTGCTTGTCAACTGCCCAAAGGCTATACAAACAAGGCAGGAAAACACCGCTTGAATATTTAAAATCATCAACAGGCTCCTTTAAACCACTGGCTAGTGCCTCTGCTTGACATTTAATACTCTGCATTAAGAAAGAAATAGTTAACTGAAACACCACCTCATTTTTATAGTCAGGTAATATCTTGCACTTATTGTCATTGTCAAAAACTGTTTTCACTTAAACTATGCTACTGCAGCACAGGACACAGAAAAAGGAAAGGATTTACTGCTGAATGCTAAGTCATGCTTTATTTTGCTATTTAAGGAGCTAATAGAGTAATGTAATATACAGAGCACAGACCCAAATAAAAGTTCATATGTTACTGCCAACTCCAAGCAATTTAGTTTTGTGACTCAGGCAGCATAATTGTGAAATTGGCTTAGAACTCATTACGTTGTTTTATTTTTATCCGTTTGTATGTTTAAATGCATGCTTGAGGTTCATTGCATTTGCCTTAAGACTCAAAGGTTCATCACATTTGCATATTGAAAATTTTCAGTGTAATCGTATGGGCTACAAGGCTTTTTTTATTGCTGAGAGAAGAGATTCTCTCATAACCGTCTGTAAGACTTGGACTGTAGGTAAAATGTTAAATGCACCAAAACACAATAAAATGAAGAGGACATGGTGGCCCTTAACGTGGGGACACTGTGGCTCTGCCCCATCTAACCACCCACCTACCTTGTTCACCCACAGTGTGCAGAGGATGCAGGGTGAAAGGGATGTGTAAAATACCTTAAATGCATCTCCTGAAATGACAGAGTATGGATTTGGCTCGGTTTATCTCCAAACTCAGAGACAAAAAAATATTAATTTCTAAAACATTAATTAAAATGTGGAGGATGACGATTTGTATCATGTTAGGGTGCTTTTCAGAAGACAGTCTCTGAGACTGCGTGCGGGTGGTGAGTGTTTTCAAATGTAAATCTGATCGCAGGCTGCAGCCCATGTGGTAGATAAACAAGCTGTATTTTTAAACGCAGTGTGAAATGTGGGGGCTGACGTGACCATTATCAGAGCCTCATGCATGAGTTATGAGACATCATAAAATATTTTCATATTGCAACAATGAAAACTGAAGCTGCTCTGTGGTAGGCTTGTTTGATCTGATAGCTCACCCAGCTCCCTTTACTGGGTCTAGCAGGAGGGAGAAATGTTTCTCAAGAGCTGTACTTCTGAATGCTAAGCTGTTTTCTCAGAAATTTCTTACAAAGAAAAAACTTTCTTATGGAATGACTGATGAGGAATTGACTATTAAGACAATGCAGGTGACATTTTCAGGTGTTTAGGGACATTACATCCTGTTCATGAAGCAGCTGAGCTCGTCACCTTAATCAGGCTGAAACAGAGTTGTGACGTGACTGCAAAGAGTTAGGTCACCTCCTTTTATTGAATAGTTAATGAATACATTTCATTCTGAAAATGAGCATTCCTAGCAGTTCTTCAGACCAATGGTACATAGCTGGATGGATGTAACACATACAGTCTCTTTGTCTCCTTCCAAACAACCTATCTCCACCAGACTTTGAGACTGATCCTGTAAATTCTTAATGTCACAAATTTCCTTTTCCTTTGATAGATTCTTTCATCTTAATTTATTCCATTGCACTCATTATATAAGAGATTATTCTTATTCTTATTTGCATAGCCAGATTATATTTTACAGAATACCTGTCAGCTGAGTGGATGTTAGTGTTAAAGTCTGGGTATAGATCTTCTTAAGCGTTAAGTTTCACTCCTCCCAGTGATAATGATTTCCTAAGTGATGTTGAGCTCATCAGCTGATTTCGCTGTGTTTCACTGCTGCTGTGGCAGATATTCTGCAAATACAGGAGACTTAGATGCCTCTGAACTTCTTCAGACTCCTGCGAAAATCCTAGTCCAGGTCATCGCTCCTAGCAGATGTAAATGCTTCTTTTCATAAAGTGAAAACGGGGGGTAAGTGGGGAAGGAAAGCCCAATGGTGCCATTGCTGCTGCGAGCAGCGGGGCTGACAAAGGAGAAGCAGGGGAGTATGTCTGCACAAGTGTCTCAGGGGCATTTTGCATTCGGGCCAGCAGCAACCAGGCATTGGCTTGCGGACTTGGCTTGGATCCGACCAACTTGGAGCCATGGCAGCGTGTGGCCGGGTCTGGAAGGGCCGTCAGTGCAGACATACCCTTCCAAGCAGCGAGTCCAGCTCTGTGGTTTCTGGCACTGCAGAAATGACTTCAATGGCATGAACCCACGGGAAGAGCTGGACCTTGGAGGGTATTGCCGAGAGACTAATTTGTCTTCCTGTCATGGGCATGAGGTTCAATTACTTTTCCTCCCTTGCTCTATTTATTGAAGAATATGATAAAATTGCATGCAAGCAGTTAAATATTCTGAACTGTTTCAGCTTGGCAGAATATCCTTCTCTTCTTATCTTCACAGCGTTTTACTTTGGGGACACACAGGCACACTGAATTCATGTCTGTGGTGCCTTTGCATCAAGCTGATTCCAGTCAGCCTAATCAAAGTTGGGCAAAGGAAAAACTGAATTTTCAAACTGATGACACATTTATACCAGAATTGTAACTTCATAATATTAATGTATCATTTAACTTACATGTATACTTTGGAATGTTTATAACTACTGTAAATCATAGACAAGAGCAGCCAAGAGTGCCACACAACATTCCTAGTACAACTCGTAAAATAAATACAACAAACGCAGAACAACATTCCCTGTTACAAAAGGGAAAATGTAGCCGCTCTGCTGCGGGTGGGAAACGCGCTCGGGGAAATCTGCACGAAGCCCAGGCACACGCGGAGGCAGTGGCACGGCGTGTCCTCTGCACTGCCCCAGGAGCTTCTGCTCTGGTATTCAGCAGAGATGTCAAAGGACAAAATGCCATCCAGCCCGCGCCAACAAAGTGTTGCGCTGCTGGGAAACGACACCACACATTTGCTGGTGACGCCGCTTGACATCACTGTTCGCTTCAGTATGACAGCCCAGATTTTGTGACGTGATCTTCCTCCCTCCCTGTAAGGTGACTGCTGAAAAGCCACCCCCACGCAGCGTGCAACTCCCTGACCTCTGTCCACCTTGTCTTGCAGGGCACCTTGAAAAGAATAAACCCCTGTTGTTTCTTGACCCATAAAATTCAGTGGCTGATTTCCGACCTGTGAACCCTCAGGGCATTTTTTAAGGTTTATAGTACTTTTATCACTTGACCAGTGGACTGTAAAATACACATTTAAATGCATTCAACTCAGATAACAATCTCATCATTAAAACAGCCTAGCTTCTTTGCTTGAAGTTAATCACTCTCAAATTCTTCTGGATTCATCAGCACACTTACCAATACTTGTTTTTTCTCCCTGAAGTTGGCAACATAACATCACACAAATACCTGCAGCTCTTAAAAGACAGTAGAAAAAGACTGCAAATCTTACTGAAAATTCCCCTCAACTTTAGAGCAAAATCTACAGAAAAATCAAATCCCAGTTTGAATTCAGGACATCTTCAAACATTAAAAATGAATAAACTTCTGAGATTCAGGTGAAAGGATGACTGTTTTTCTAGTTTTCTTATGCTAAAAATACAGTTGAGCAGCAAGCACAATGCAGTAACATTGCACAGACAGCAAAATACCAAAATAACAGCAAGGACAGGAGACTCTTTTAATGTACTTTCTGGTAAGTTATTTAACATGCTTTTGTTGGCAGGGCAGATGGTTTGGGGCTTTGGACCAGGCCTGGATTGCTTAGAGCAGGCAGTAGGCAGTGCCTCTCACGTAATGGTTGTTCCCAAATACGGCTGAAAGCCAGTGTAATGGGACACTCGGCTCTGTTTCTCTTCTCTAACACTGACACCACGAGTATCCCGGCGTGTCTTTAACTTTGGAAGAAAAAAACCCCTCACCATTTCATTGCGTCTGCAGATGCTGAGCTGGGGTCCTTGTCTTACCAAGAGGTCCCAACTGCCCCTATGGCCAGCAGGAAGGACGGGACCCAGAGCTCTGTCCCGGGCTGCAGAAGCCAAATGAGTTACGTGGAAAGCAAAGCTGATGTCAGAAATGGGTTGGCAGAGCCCAGGGCAGGCAGGGTTTTGGCACTGCTGTCTGCCAAGGGCAGGTGGAGAAGAAGAACTGCGTATAGCAGAATCAGCCCCTCCGTCTGCTTAATGTTGCTGCTCGGTAACTTCACCCTGGAAACCTTCTGCCAGGTTAACAGCCCAAAAAATGTGTTTCCTTTTCTCCCCTGTTGGATAATTTCTTGTTATGGCCAACAATTGAAAGTTTTATTTTAATACATTGCCTAATTTATAATGGTCTCTGTCCATCATACACAGAAATGCTCATTTTTTGAGTCAAATATAACTCTGCCTGTGTTCATATGCTTTCTCTGTGCAATCCTTGGCCTCTGCATTTAAGAAACGTGACCCTAGGAGGTGTTTATAGAAGGCTGAATACAGGTTTATCTGTTCTAGATTTTCCATGAAAGATCTTTTTCCTTCAACACATGGAGATTAAATACACGGAGCGGTATTATTTAACACTTAAGTTATGGCACGCTGCGAAAAACGCCAGGAAATTCCGTTTTGAAGTTGACGTTCCAGTTCTAACTCCTGTTGACTTTATATTTCTTTTCTCTCAAAGGCATGAACTGAGGATAGGGTGTCACTTGAAGCTGAGTGACACTGCTTCAGACAGGCATTTGGAGAGACACCTCACATTAATCTCTTTAGGTGTGCTCTGTGGGTTCGTTCAGGCCATGTTGAAAAGCAAGAGCAAAAATCCCACTGTTCTCAGCAGCCCAGAACCTATCGAAAGCAGTATCTGCAAGTCCAGTGTATTAAATCTGAGTTGAATGAAAGAAAATGAACCAAACTTAGGGGAATTTACGTCAGAGCAGCTGTTTGCATGCATCTTCTGCTGGTCTTAACTCTCACACTTTGGGCTTTCCTGTTAGCATTTACAATAACATCATTGCATCTTGGTCCTAGTGTTTAATATTCCCTCTTTCAAAATACAAAGTTGCAGCTGACTCCCTGTATCCTTCTGGGATAAATGCAGAAAAAGCTTTACTTAACAGCTGCTATATATTATTATTATTACCTATTACATCATATCTTATTACAGCTCTATTACAAGTTTCCCCTAAAATCTAATCACATTCTGAAATTGTTTACAGCGAAACTAGAAATGGGCTCGAGACATAAAGTTCACGTCCCAGCATGGGTCTGAACTTTCTTGCAGTTCAGATTTATTCAGACGCAGCATTTAACTCTCTTGCTCCTGAAAGATGGGAGCGACTGCAAAGTTTGGATGCCCATCGTGGTACCACAGGTATGAGTATACGCTGGGGGCACCTGAGATGTGCCTGCTCAGAGGGGAGCTGAAGTGGTGGCAGCTGAGACAGGGTTTTACTTTCTGGTGTGTGCTCTGAGACTGAAAGGCAGAGAGATGAGGAGTGAAATTCTGGTCCCATAAATGCGAATAGCAAAAATGCCATTAATTTCAGCACAGCCGGAATTTCATTCAAGCTGAAGAGATGGATGACAGACAGACAGACAGACAGATACTAATTAATTAACCCATCTGAGCTAAGCTAGGCTTATTTCTTTAACATGCAAATGAGCACTGGCAGAAGTGCGTCATTGTACCCATTTTGAGCTGCTTAATGGCACGTGCCTGGGAGCCCAAGATGGGGAAGGACAGAGGACTTGGAGTGGTTTGAGGTTCCCAAGATATAGAGAAAAGCTGTTCCACACGCAGGTCTGCCTGCTGAAAAGGGACCAGAGCCTGCCTGGACCTCCAGGGACCCAGTCCAGCCCCTCGGGAGCTTCACCATGATGCCCAAACTTCTCTTGCCTTCACTTCCCGCTCTCCAGCCTTGTGCAGACTATGAAACAGCCCCTTGGCGAGACAGCGATGGTGTTGCTGCAGGGAAGCACCCACATGCCTTCTCTTACAGGAGCAACTGCTGCTACTGTGGGTAAATCTTCACAGGATGGGCCTCTTAGCAGAAGTGCATGCTCATAAAGGTGGAATAAAAACAATCCAGGTCACTAGCCTCATCCACACACTGACATTTCTATAGGTCTTTGCTTTACAGCTATGATATTAAGTAGTTTGGCTAACTTTTTAGAAATGTTACTATTTTCTCAACAAAATGTCAAGTAAGTTTTCAGGGGGGAATACTTCATAACTGAAGTATGTTTTCCTAAGGGCAATAAACCACTAAGAAATGTACTTTTTTCCCACCCAGCCTTTGAGCCAAAACTTTCACATGTTTTTCAAAGAAATAAAATTATAGGTGTTTTTCTGTAGTAGGGTGAAGTACCACCTGGGTGGCAGTGGTAGAAAGCTGGGCAAACTTTATAAATCTAGTAGGGGGAGATTGTTTTGGCATGACTTAGGGCTACAGCCTGGGTTTCCTATGCATAATTTTAAAAGGAATTGCTCAAAGCATCAGGAAACTCTTGCCGGTACACTATACCCAGTGTACAACTCTTACCTCTTTAGACCCATGGAAGATTGCCATGGCTGAAGAGAGGACTTTTTCAGTGTAATGAACAGTGGAGTCAAGAGGCAGCCATTTAATTATTTCTGTATCTGACAAACTCACACCCCATGCACATACTGGTTTAAGAGACCAGTATAATGTAGAGTGAATTGAAAATAATGAGTTGGTCAGCTTAATTTGGTTCCTGTTCTGAGTTCAAAGTGGGTTCCCACTGTCTGCTGGCCATGAGAATGGCAGCACTGAACTGGTGTCGGAGACACCTCCAGTCTACTCTTGGCTCTGCAAAACCGATGGGAGACTGTGGGGGATTCTTATAATTTCTGGTAAATAGCTGAGTGGCTGGAAATGCACTTTTGGTTTGGTCATTTTAATCTCTGGCATCACAGTGCTCAGAATGTCAGCAAATGCTTTTTCTGATGGAAATAATAGAGAAAATTAATCAGTTCATCCACAATCACTTTACATCAGAGGGGGAAAGTGAGCAAAGGTAAGGACAAAGAAACTTTTGCTAAAACGTCTAACAGTGGTGCAAGACCACTAAGAGTTAAGAAGTGGTTTGCTGGGCTGCCTGGCACCCTGACCATGCAAGCCAGGCCCTGAGTATTTTTTTAAATATTAAAAAACAGTCAATATAAAATCTCTGTCCTGGAAATCAAACAGAAAGAAAACTAAAGTAAAGCTACAAAGGAAATCTCATTCTCTGGCCTGCTCTCTGTGCTGGCTTCTTACGTGTTGGGCTGGGGAAACTCTGAATCCCGTGGAAGAAATCCATGGAGAGGAAGCAACAGCCATCGCACAGTATAAAAGATGGGGCTGGTTTTAATCAGGGCTGACTCTTCACAAATAACAAATGGGAAGGAGAGGTTAAAGTGGGGCATAAGGCTAAGCCAATAAAGCCTTTTTTGAGACAAAATAAGAAGGGCGTATTTCAATATGCCACAGTGGAGAGACAGTCGAACAAACTGACGTGTCTGGGATGTACAAACACTGTCTGACTCCAGGCGCGTGAGCTTACACTGCCTGTCCAGCTCATGGCAAGCAGCAGGCTCCTAATTTAGGAGCTCTGAGTGACCCTGTCAGAAGGCAAGTCTCTGGCTATGTAACCGGGCCAGATCTTAATTGAATTAGACATCTAAAATTAGACAGTGTGAACATCCACACTCCCCCATCCCCTCCCCACCCAGTCAACATGCACATGCTTCACTTGCCTGGGAGTGTCCTAACATTTTTCAAACTTTATTGGGGAAAAAATTACATTTTTTGGAATGTCAAATCTGTGAGAAAGGTGTGAACAAGAGCAGTGTTTGGTTCTGCCGGCATCCAAGATGCAGAGAGCTTTCCTCCTCAGGTGGAAGCTGGGGTGTCCTGCCTGAGTAGGGTGGGTGAAGGGTGTTACTCCTGCTGCTGGTGAAGGCACTGAAGATTTCCAGCAGATTTAAGTGCAATATGGATCCAGCGCACAGTTTTTAACAGTTTTCCTGCAGTTCTAAAAGCGAGCATCTAAAGCGAGCCCTTAAATTGCCATGCTCATTTTCCTGAAGTTCTGGTGTGTTCAGAGACGGGATAACTAGGCTGGAAACAAGGGAGTGCTGGCGACAAGGCTACATTTCAGAAGGAGATCTCAATCTGATGGCCATGTGGGGGGTTGGCACTAAATCATTTACTGCTGCAGCACCAAAGCTAAAAACTGATTCCAGCAAGCTGTGTAAATGCCTTGGGTACCAGCTGATGTTAGGGCCAAGGAAAAAACAGCTTTCTGGATTTCTGTAACAGATATTGGCAACACCTAGAGCAGAATCTTCCAAGACCACAATAAAATTTTCAGTGCTTAATGGATTTTTTTCAGCATAAAGCTGTGGTTTGTGTGGGTTGCTCCTTAGTGTCTTTCAAGTAACTAGCCTGCTGCTATGCAAACATTTGGGGTATGCAGTGGCCTATGTGGATGCTGTCTTGATTTATAGTAAACCCTGGGAAGAACTCCTATAGCACCTGAAAGCAATCTTTCAGCAACTCAAGGAAGCAGAGTTGACTTTTAATTCCCCAGTGTTCAGTAAGAAAGCAGGAAACCATTTTATATATATATATATGTGAGATAGAGTAGGGCAGGGGAGTTATGAAACCAGAGATATGTAAAATGCAAGCTATTAAAATGCACCTATTACTGACTACTAAATGGCAGGTGAGATCTTTTCTGGGTATTGCGGTATATTATTGGAAATTTATTCCACATTTTGCAACACTGGCTGCTCCATTAACTGATCTCACTAGGAAAAAATCATCTCATAAAATAAATATGACCCCATGGCGTGTGCTAGCCTTTCAAGGACTGAAATCAGTTCCTAGAGATCAAACGGTTTTCATGAGCCTGGAATTTTAAGGTCCATAGAGGGTGAATCTTAATGTCAAGAATCTTAAATTGGGGTCAAAATTAGCACAAAATTTAAAAGGATGATAAAAAAAAAACCCCACACTTTCTTGATAAATTATCTGAAAGAAGTTGAATTCCCTAGGTGTGTGGAGATTTTAATAAAGCAGATCACAGCATTTCCCTGGAAGGGATTATATGCCACACTAAAGTATAAGTGGATAAACAACAGGAAATTCATAAAGCCAAGCAGAAAGTTACTGATTGTGCAACTTTATACGATCAGTTTAGTAACTTAGGTTTGCATTGGACCAAATATACCAATGAACGTATTTTCCCAGAGTGACCGCGAATAAAGGGATCAGTTTCTCATAATGCAATTGCTGTTTGCTGAAGTCGATTTGGAACAGATCTTCCTAAGTATAAACTTTTTATTAAAAATGAAATCATTAAAAAATGATAAAATAGAAGGTAGAACTCTTGCAGTGGAGCAGTGTTGCCTGTGATTTCCAGGACACCAGAGATCACCCTGGTGTCCTTCTCCTTGGTGACTCTCCGGTTTGCCAGAGCCCAAAGGCTTCATTCAGAGTGCAACGGATGAGGGATGCAAACACCTACTCATGCAGACAACTCACTGCTATAAGATTGTTTCCTTCAAAGAAAATAACTTTTCCGAGTCTGGGTTTCATGATTCTTCACTCCTGAAGCAAACAATTTTCAGCAATAAAGGGAGGGAAAACCAAGTTGGTCTGGAATATAATTTTCATACCTAGGAGTGAAGGATGGATTTGGCCAAAAGAAAAAAGACTAAATCCGTCCTGAAGGTAGGAGGAAAGTGTGCAAATGACACAAGCCAGTGCCTCACCTGCTCTCTGGCAGTGGTGTGCACATGCTGCCGAGAGAGAAATCACAGACGTGCTGTGAACCCACCATGTGGAAGGTGGGTTCTCAGAGCCCTCAAGGACACATCTGAGCCTGCATTTTAGTGCAGCTGAACCAAGCCATGGCCTCAATCTGAGAAACTGCACTATATTCATTCCTATCATTAATCTTTCTCTGCATCTTATGTCTTAAGTGGTTTCTGAGGAGGTTTGGTTTGGGTTTTTTTTTTTCCCAAAGAATACAACTTTGCACAGCACTAAGGAAAACATTCATCCAGCAACACCAGTAATTGCGATAGTGGCTCATACAGCTCCAACCCTTCCAGCCTCTACCTGCCGCTACATAGAGGGAAGCAAGACTTCCTTGGAGGCAGCAGCTCTCCACAGTTTCAAGCGCTTCTCTTCACCCTGGCTGGGAAAGCTGCAGTATAGTCACTGAGAGCCAGGTATTAAACTAAGTTTTTGTGTGTGTGTCCAGCTCCCATTTGAGCCCAGGTCCTGTACATGAAGAGCCGACTGAGGTTTGCAAGAGGGATAGTAAGGAAATGTAGGGGCAGAGGACGGACCCATGGGCTGAATTACCCCTCTGCTCCCCTGGGGACCAGGAGATGCTCCCCACAGATCTGAGGACACCCTGCGGTACAAGCAGTGGTTCAGGTAAGGTGGTGGTGTTGGAGGGAAACCATTTGCTTTTATCCTTTGGGTACTTGCACTGGAATGATATATCCAAAAAACCTTGAAAAAACAGCTAATCTCTATGCCCTGAACAAAAAAATCCCCCACACTGCTTCTTCCCTCTGTGAAATGTGACATGTGGCCCAGTCATTTGGTTTTTCATCCAAAAACTCTGACCTCAAGTTCTATTTTCTTAGGCACGCTTACATTTAATTAAAAGGAAACTATCAGATGTAAAATTAACCCTCTTAGATATGCTGTATCCAGCCCCAGGTTAGGCCTGTCCATGTACAGTTTCCTCCAGGATTCCACCCTAAGCCAAGACCCGGTGTGATGCAACACCATTTCAGCACAGAAGATAGGGTAATGCTGGCTTGACAAGTGAAATTAATTATTGCATTCCATTAATTTTGAGTCATGCACCCAGCCCATGGAAGCTAGGAGAACCTTGTGAAAAACAAACTCACTACATTGTACTGTAATATTATTCTTGGCCGGAGTTTCAGGCAGCCTGCTGGGGTACTCCTGAGCGGCCGAGCTCCACAGCGGTTCCTCCACCAGCATCGGTAGAGCAGCTGCTGTCTTCAGAGAGAGAAAGAGAGGCTCAGTCTTCATCCGGCACTATAATAAGGACAGCAAGGGCCTCCTTGGGATCTTTAAATGCAAGCATGACTCGGGAGGGTGGTGACATTGGCTCCTGACACTTCTGAGTGTTGAGCTCCAATTACATATTTACTTGCAATTGCTAAGTGACTGCTTTGAGCATTTCCTGTGCAAAACTTAACTCCTGGAGCGTGCCATGGGAATGGCTGCGGCAGTGAAGGGACTTTGACCCTTCTGAAAACAAATCGACCTCCATAAAGTCCCCATGACCACTGCATGAAATTTTCTGCACTGCAGCGTTCAGCTGAAACCCTGTGGTAGCATCTTTCCAGTCATGAAGAGGAATGGCTTAGTGTGATTCAGAGCAGAAACACTGCCCATCCCAAATGTTGTATTAAAATTATGAGCGTGAGTCAGCCCTGTTCCCTCTGGGGAATACAATTACTGTCAGCGAGCGTCTGCTAAGCAAGGCCCTGCTCAGGGATCATGTCCGTGGGTTTCTCCCATGGGAACCCATGCTGGAGACACCCAGATATGGCGCTGGTCTTGCATCGCGTCGGTAAGTCCATGACTCACAGCGGTGGCTGTCTTGCAAAACTGACTTCATCAAACCACGGGGCACTGATGTGGATCTACCACACTTCAGGAGAATGGGTTAAAGCAGAGCTTCCCAGGCTCAGTCCATAGGCTGACCTCATGTTATGATGGAAGGATGGTTTGAACCCCTTCTCCTTCAGCAAGGACAGTGGCTAAGCTCTGAGGAGACAAAACTAACGGATAAGCCTTTTGCACCATCACAGCAAGGAGCAGACGCCATGTCCATAGCCTGCAGGCCAGGGCAACAGGCCCCATCCCAGTCCCCACTCTTTTCCCTTCAGTCTTTTTTCTGGCAGACTGAAGTGGGCTGGGGCTATTAGCTGACTTAACTTACTTTGGTAAAAACAGAGTAAGTGTTTTGCCCCAGCTGTACAATGGCTTGCGCTTAGCAGTCCTCTGGGTCCCCTCCATACGCGCTGCTGGGTTGAGGAGACAAAAGCCTTGCCTCTCTCGGAAAGCCAGGACCTGCGACAGTTCCCCAAGGCCACCCAGGAGCCTCCGTGCTCACCTCTTCACTACCAATGTCAACAGAGCACTTCCCACCCCACCTCTTTCCCTTATCACCCATCTTCATCTCTCTCTGACAGATAATGAAGTATATAAGTGCTGTCTTGTCTCAGGTATCTGTCTGGGGCATCAAAAAATCTTCCCTGCAGTGAAAGGAGGTGCTTTGACACAGTTCAGGCGGTGGCTGTTTGCACGCTATGGGCCACTGGCACACACCACTTCTGGCTCTCCTCCTGATTAGCTTTCTGCTGTCAGGCTGCTCATTTTGTGTGGGAAGAGAAAGGAGGAGACCAGCGACGGAGATAAAATTAACTGCACAGGCAATCTGAAAAGCCTTTCTCTGAGCGTAAGGACAAAGCCAGGAGGATTTATCAGCGGGAAAGCAGCAGTCGTGAGAGACGGCAGGGTGATAAAACACCTCCATTTGCCCCAGAGCGGCCTCCTCACACGTGCCCCCACTCTGACCTTTCGGGACGAGCAGAGGGGACGAGGAGGAGCTCCGTCCCCCCAGCACAGCCCAGCCTTGCTGCCCTGCCGCCAGCACCGGGCACTCAGCACCTTCGCTCCAGGGGTTCCCCAAGGCAGCAAAAAGGAGGTGCTGGCCCGGGGATGTGGGAGGCTTGGAAGGGATCCTGACAACGTTGGTTTTCAGTGGAGAAATTTTCAGTTAGTAGTATCATTTTAAGGAGAAAAGTTCTCTTCTCAACAGAGTCCCACCTTTCCGAGAATGGAAAAGTCTTTAGTCCTGTTTCTTCATCTTCTAAGCATGAAAATTCTCTGCAGGAATCTTCCTTGGAAATCACTGGTGTTTTCTGTGACTCAGGCTGCTTTTATCTGCTTGTCCTTGGAGGAAGAAGAAACAGAAGGACAGCTTCCCTTCTGGTTAGCATAGGAGCTTCTTTTTGCTTTCAATGCCCCCAAACAGGCTCTGCTCTCCTGACTGTAGAAGATGTTACATTTGCATGCTGGTTCAGACCCTGCTCCACAGGAAAGTACCACGGTAAAGGCAATTCAGTGCACACAGATGTCAACCACATGCCAGCAGGATGCACAGACAAATGGACTCTCTACCTTTTGTAGACAAACCTCCCGTTGCACCAGGGTGAATGATGCAAAAGTTATCCTAATTTCTTGACTTTTCAGCTGAGCATCCCAAAGAAAATTTCACACCTGGATGAATAACATGCATTGTCTCTCACTTCGCAGCCAAGAACCTGAAGGTGACAAATCCAAACCACGTGGAAGACTAAAGCCTGGCTCTTCCCATCCTTGCGCTAACCATGGAGCCAGCAACAGCCAGTCTGACAGCACAGCCCTGATAGGAAATTCAAAGTTATAGTAGCTCACCAACAGTAGGGAGCAACCTAGTCTTCTGGGTGTGAAAATGTGGGTAATAAATATTAATAGATTAAGGCTCTGAGAATAGCCAGGGAAAACAAGTCAGAAACATTTTGCAGAACCTCATTGATTAAAGCGAAATCTCATTTAAAATAGTCGATAGCAGTAGTTCTGCCTCTACCGTTTCATTTTAGTCACATCAAAATGTTTCAGTCTGGTAAGAAAAAGAAGCTTTATTTTAACAGTCTCAGTTGGATTAGTTCTGATCTATGTTACACATCAATCTTAGAATAGGGATTGGGTTTGGTTTTGTTTTGTTTATTTTTTTTCAGGAAGAACTGCAGTTTTCAATATGCTGAGAGAAATGTCATTTTTTGACCCAGGACTTTGCAATCTCATGCTTTGTCCAGGGAGGAGCCAGGACCACATTTACACTGATAATTACAGACCTGAGACCATCCCGCCCGGGGGTGGAGTGGGGTTTTGCAGAATGTGCTGATGGATTTGGTAGACATTTCCCCACATGCTGTGCAAACCGCTGCGGAGAACAAAGCCGGGGAACAACCGTGATGGAGTGACTGCCTGTTCTCTGAGGACTCCACATAAATCTCTGCAGCCTCTGTAACCACTGACCCAGACGGTGCCCAATAATTAAGGCCTTGGAAGACTTGTTGGGGCATACAGTGGGATGTCCCTTAATGGTTCCTGCAGTGAAACCGCAGCCTCTGTCATGCCAACCTCTCACATTCGACCGCCCGCTGAAGTCAGTAGGAATTTAGCGTGCAGAGGTCTTATAAGGTCAAGGCTAATATGGATTTTGATCCATCCTGGTACCAGTTTTCAGGATGGAGGAGTCCAGTGTCCACATAAAGGCACTAGCTCAGTGTCTGGACTGTTGAACACACGTGTATGAGGCAGCACTTTACCTCGAAAGGTTCACAGAAGTGCCCACAGTGATATGCTGCTGACTCTTTTATGGGATACAATCATATTACACTGTTGTGCAGTTGTAACTGATGGCAATAAAACTTGATGTATTGGGAGAACAAACAATTTTGCAACAGCCTGTAAGAAACAAATTTTAGAATGAGACAGATTTTACCAAAAGACTTGTTCTTGCTAAGTCTTGCAGAGATAAATGAATGGTTATAAAGGCTCTGAAAGGGACAGGACATACTGTTTAATTTTAAAAAGGTCGATGATCATAAAGTACATTTCAAAACTTATCAGTTCAACAGCATCCTTGGTGCAAAATGCCATGTAGGTAGTTATTAGCAGGTAGTTTCCTGGGATCACTCATCCAGGGACTGGGCATTTGATGCAAATCTTTGACTGTAACAGACTGTCTCTTAGACTTCTTCCTCATGTATATCAGGCTTGAAAACACAGCTAATAAAGGCCAGATGGCTGCAGGCTCCTTCTCACACGCGTAATATCGATGGGAACATTCTGGAGGGAGCGGGTTCTGCCTGAGTCTTTGCCTTGTGCATGACATGATGATAACCACATTTCAGCCTTTGCACTGTTTTGTCCTAACTCGATTCAAATGTTTCCTGGATTTCTAGCACATGAATGAAGTGCAGCTCAAAAGAAAGTATCTCCAGCCCTTATTAGAAAAGATTGTAGTCATCACGAATCATCTAAATACCTGGTTTCTGACAGCGGGGAAATCCTTTTATTACTGAGTTTGTTTGGAAAGATTTTGAATAGTTCATTATAAAATTGCATTCATCTCTGCCAGAACATATAGAAACCAGCCCAAGTCCAAAATCCGACCCCACTCAAGTCCATGGGTTTTGGCATAAAATGGCAGAGCTACTGGGAAGAATACTTTGATCTGGAATAAAATAGTACATCTTATCTGCTAATGTAACCCATGGAAGTGTGCTCTCCAGTGCTGCAAAGGCCTTGCAGTTAGGTTCTGTCTGACTACACTAATTAAGAAGACCAATTAATGCCAAAATATAATTCTCTGGAATGCTGCAGATATCACAGATATTGCACGATTGCACAGGATGTTGCACAGGATTAGATACTGTCTCTATTGGTAAATTCCTCGTGGTTAGTAACCTCATCTTTTGTATTTAGTTTTTAGTAAGGAGCTGCCTTCATTCTGAAACCAGCTCTGTTTAAAACGGCAAGAAAAAAGTAATTAAATGTGACAGGACTCATTTTCATGACATACATTGCAGGCTATCTCATGACACGGAGACCTGGTCATATTTTTGTTTTAAGGAGCTGATTTACTTTCACCAAGTATCTTTACTAGAATCAGAGCTTTCCTGAATTCTGTATTTGGCTAAACGAGACCCGCTGCCTGTCTCCGGCTTTGTGCTCTGCAGCACTGCTGGCTGCACACCCTGTATATGTTGACATGTAATGGTTTGAACGTTTGACATTTATATGTAGCTGGCATTCATTTTGTTGCCTTGCAACCATCTGGTTCCAGAAGAAACTCACAAACTGATCTTGAATCATGCAACCACCAGACAGCAAACAGATAGAGCTGTAGGACTCTGACAGCACATTTATCACACTTCTGTGATAGCTGACACAAATACTGCACTGCACTGTCTTCTCCTATCTCTGTCATACAGACCATCGAGGGCTACACTTTAAAAAGAGGATTTGATTCTTCACAGCAGTGGGAGCTTGGGGTTTGCACTGACTTTGGCACATCCTGTGTTCAGGCTCTCCCTTAGCCCATGAAATCTCCGCATGAACCAGCATGTGCAACTGGGTGTCTGCATCTGGCATATGGTAACAAGTCACCTCACCAACCTGAGCTAGAGGGGACAAGTCCAAAGCCCAGATTTTGAGCTGCATTTTTCCAAACTTTGGAAATACCAGGGAGCAGATTTCAAGTCAGTGCCTTTCATGCTCGAGCATAAAAGAAAATTAAAAATTTATAGCCCATGCTGATTATGGTGGTGTTGGCACACCTAAGGAAAGGAGACTGGCAGTGACGTGCCATCATTCCCTGGCTCCATCAGCCAGGCCAGAAGCAGAGGGGGAGCAAGCCAGCGTGCTCAGAGACTTCTACTGGACACATAAAATTTTGTCTGGCATATTCTTGCCACAAAAGCTATATTCTTTATTGTCAAGTGTTTTGCTCAGTAGATTAACTGATACATGAATAGAAAGTTTCTAGGAACAAAGTTCATTCTTGAAAATAGAGCAAGAGGAGTGCAGAAGCATTTTGCATGGCTGTGGTTTATTTAGGAGGACAGTGGCTCCCCTGTCATTCCACTTACTTGTCCTCTCCTTTTTATTTCCAGTTCCTAAATCCCTGACACTGGTCTTGTGTCCATGAAGCAGAAAGATCACTTTTCTCAACAAATAGGAGAAACGAAAAATGCAGGAAGACCAGGTTATTAAATCCTAAGAACTTTTACTCACACATTATGTAATACCAATTTAACGAGAATCTTGCTCTGTAATTAAATCCCCATAAGTCATCATATAACTGATGCTTCCTCTTTCCAAATTAAACATTGTTTTTTCTATAATTGGATAATACTAGAGTACTACAGCAATTTGGGTTAAGATTTCATCATTGGAATCCATTTTTATTTTCAGCTTACATAGATGTGTACACAAGCACACATTACACACTAATGCAAAAGAATTACTTTTACGCTACAAAATTCAGCAAATAATAGTAGCAGTCACTGGAGGGCACCTGCCTCAAATTCTCACCTGGCTAAATATTCCAGAAAGGAAAAATAAGTACTTAAGATGACTGGAACTGCTTCCTTTTCAATTCCAGTGCAAAGTGCCTGCAAAAATGTTTTATTGGGTCCATACTGGGTGTCTGAATCTTTAAGATGTGTGTGTGTGTGCGTGCGTGCGCACAAGTGTGTGTGTATCAGCGACAGAAGGTGAACCAGACAGGAGGCCTGAGTGTGCATCTGAGCGCTCAGACTGGGTAACCAGGTACAGCGCTGACCAAGGCCAGGCAGGTCAGCACCTGCGTTAGTATTTACTCTGTTCATTACTCTTGTGTTACAAAAATACAAAAATATGGGCTCTGTATGCTAAGGATTTCACAAACATATAACAAGAAGCCATTCCTGTGCTAGGGATCCTTGTATGTATATGAACAAAACAGCAAAGGAGAGGATGGATGCACAGGCATCTATAGATGCAAAACAGGAACAGGGCTTTGTTATCAAGACTGGTCTGAACTTGACAGAGGCAGTGATTTTCAGTGCCCTTTAATGGTATTGGCTCTTCAGGGAGGGCTTAAAATCTTATTCTTGAAAACCGCATCTCTGTAAGGAGTAGCTAAAAAGAGAGGTGTTGCAAAGAGCCAGGGAGCCGCATCCAAGTCCTTTGCACTATTTACAACAGCCCACAAGAATGTCTTTGCCTTCTGCACTCCTTCAGGGCCATCTGCCTCCTGCTCAGGTCAGATTCTGTGATTTGAACAGATTTTGTGTTTTTACTTTTACGTCCTGTATCAAAACAGGGCAGGTCACAGCATCACTCACTGATACTCCAGATTACAAAGGTGTGAAATACTGGTCTGTGTAAATGTTCAGAGAGTCTTGGACATGTGAACTCTCCCAAATCTAACTCCTAAGAATGACCTGTTCTGCTGTCTGATATACCCTGTCTTTCCAGAAACCTGAGTTCGTCTCATCAGGCATCAACAGACTTAGATAAACAGATAAAAGGTGTCTAAAGGATTTTACAGGAAGAAAACTATATGCAAGAAAAGAAAGACTGCTTCAGCTGAAGGACATTCAGAAGTTGAGTACTTTGGATTTTAGTTTTATTTTAAACTATTGCTTGATTATTTAATTTCTTCTATCAAAAAATGCACTTCTCTATTCTGTACACATACATTGGAACAGAATACTTACTAAAAAGCCAGTGGATGATTTCAATAAGCAGGGTTATTGGGTAGACTAAGCTAGCTTTAGGGAAAAACATGTTTAGTGTATTAAGATTACAAGTTCTACATTAGTGTCTGGGATATTGTCATCCCACCATTGAGACATGCAGTAGGCATTGCTTGTACTTCTATACAGCACGAAGTGCTGTATGTTTTCCATATAGTTAGACAGGCAGAGGAGTTCTGCCTGAACTGAGACTAGACTTCACATAACTTTATGAAAGAAAAGCACTGAGAAACAGATATGGCAAGTAAATTAGGACAATTACTGAGTATCTGCTTCCATATGAGTGTAGCTGCTAGTGTCTGTATTGCAGCTACACTTAAGCAACAGGAGATTCAAGCCTGGCTTTTCCAAACACCAAAAAAAAAGCCCGGATTCCTCCTGCGCCACAGGTAGGTGCTGGAGCACCTCCACTTCCCTCCTTTCTACTTTTTTCTTCTTCAGGTGATGGTGAACAATTTGGTTTAGTCTTTCCACGTAAAAGAGCACACAGCAGAACTGCCCTCACAAATGGCTTGTGGGCTTCAGCTGTTTTCCCACTCAGGCTGCCTTGAGAACATCCTCAGCACCAGGTGTATCGTATTTTTTTCCTGGCCTCTCAATTTACTGAAAACCTTACGTGAAACTCTCTTTCCCAAAGAAATGCAATGAAATTACTCTCCACAGGGAAATTCTTCCTCTTTAAAAAACAAACTGGAAGGAAGAAGCTGTATGAAATGAAACTCTGGAAACCATTCATATGGCTGAGCTTCGCGTGGCTATAGCTGTCCTAGGGCTGGCGTGTTGAAAATATCTTTGGGTTACACGACAGGTAAGAGCAACTAGGATAGAGGAGAATTACCCTGGCCCATTTTCCTCTGATTACTGAAACTCAGTTGCTCACTAGGACGAAACCACAGAAATGGGCACATTTTATAGTGTTATGTATTAGGAACCTACATAAATCAGCATTTTTTACAAGCTTTGCACTGAGAACCATTCTTGTCACTGCCAATATGTCTTAGAAGCTGGGACAAAGCGCTGGAATGATGGCAGACTGATGATTTAGGGCACGACAGTGAGGGGCTCCAGGGGTAGCCTGCTTCCGAGAGGCTAATGGCAGCAGCAACGTTCAAAACACACTGCAGGCTGGAACAGCAATGTCTCCCAACGGCATGCTGCGCGCTGGCGTGCCGGAGGGGAAAGAAAGGGAGGATGGCTGCAAACTTCCTGCCCGGAGCAACGCCACGGCACGGGGCTCTCACTCATACCATAGCAGCTCTGGCAGCGATGCCTGTTGCTCAGTAACTCTGGATCATTGACGGATTTCAGTGATCCTCCTGCAAATTGCTGAGGTGTTTTCCAGCAGAGGCTGGCACTGGGATCTCTCGGTGGGCAGCGCAGCGTGGCTGGCATTTAGAAGCACAAATGGTGCGAGAGGATTTCTTGCTGTTTGTCACCGTGACATGGCAGACACACCAAGGTCCTTTTCCAAATAAGACAGAGCATTTCCAAGGTATTTAAACCTAGTGGAAAACCTCTCTACCCTGATTCTCCTCCAGCAAATGCCGCTCTGAGGGTATGCGAGCAGCAAACCACAACCGGAGGGGAATACTGGTCGAGAGGAGATTAAAAAGAATGTCTGGCAGGCTGCGGTGCAGGGAGGCGCTGCCAGAGCTGCCTGCGCTCTGCTGCCTGCCCCACGCCCAAGACGGGGCAGCTCCTGCAGGATCAGGCTCCAGGGAAAAGCCTGGTGCATGGCAGCGCGTGGGCTTTTGGAGGAGCTGGGAGAGGAGGGTTGCAGCTGGCGAGAATTTCTGAGCTCCGACTGTGTAGTCTTGATGCCCTGCCGAGGCAGGTTATTGTGGAAGTGCTAAAATATAATGTGCTCATCAAACCACGACTGTCATACGGTCCAGATCCCTCAGTCCAACGCTCTGCGTTACACCCCGTCCCCAGAGGACTGATCCTGAGATTTCTGACTATTAGAGCGAGGACAGCCTGCCCCAGTTGTAGCCAGTTGAAAAGAAAAGCAGGATACCAGTTATCAACTGGGACGTTAACTCTGTTATGCATGTATCTTTAGATATGCTTCATCTCTTATCCTATAGGCAAGAAAGCTTTAAAAATATTTGTTGATAATTTGTGGTGATCCTTTCACCAAAGTTATGCTACTGCAGAGTCCTTTTTATGGCCATGTAACTTTGGTATCAGAAGCATTTTTTTATTATCTCACTGCCCAGCTAATTTGTTTTAGAAGTTTCCTCTCCTGTATTTTTATTTATTTTCCTAATGTTTTTCTGGTTTTATACTGAAGGTGAAAAGATCAATGTCTGTTCAATCTCCAGTAACCTAATAAAATATCGTTTGATGCAAACAAAGGAGAAGTAAGTTCCAGATTTTTTTTTCACCATCTTTGCAAAAGGAAAGACTCCAGTAATTTTTAGAAGGGTTTTTTGTTCTTTTGATTCTTTTTTTTTTTTTTCATTTAAACCAGCCAACACAAAAGTCATTCTCAGGTAATATTTAAAGAGATATTTCACTCAAGTTCTGAACACTCTTGGAATGCTTTCAAAGGAGAAAATGAAGGAACGTCCACCATTAACAGGCAGAGAAATTTTCAGATTACTTTCAGTTTCTTACTTATCTTGGCACTCCATTAAAATAATTACATTTGCTGTAATAACAGAGAGATTGATTAATCTCAAAGCTTTATTGTTAGCGTGTTTAGCATTATATTTACCCCACTTAGTAGCTTTTGATTCAGAGTAAAGCACTAACAATAAAAAATGGAAAGTAATTTCTGTGAAGAAACTTCAATTTTAGTAGCTTTAGTCTAATGACTATAAAGGGGAACTCTGGTTTAATCTAATTTTTCTTGGGATAAGAAGACTTTTCATTATTGTATGGAATCCAGCTTTCTAGCCTTGCATGAAGCAACACATTAAAGCTGGGATTTTAAAAGAGCCTGAAGAACACATCTATCATTAAAATTCAATGACACTGGTAGCTTAGCTCCCTGCCTCCTTGAACATCTCAGGGTTTCCTATTAATGAAACAACATCTGTGAAATTTAGAAAAAAAATATTAATTTTGACTCCCTATGGATTTTAAGTGGGCATGTTGACCCAATGCAAACCCATCCTCCACTCCCGCCAGCCCTTCCTGCACATTTCACTTTCCTGTGAGCAGTTTTCTTTAGTCCTGGGGTATTTTTGTTGCAGTCCAATGTTTCTTCAAAATAGGAAACTGTCAGGACCATAGTGGGTGGATTCTCTGACCACTTCCAGAGACAGAGAGAAATGAGCATCGGCTTTGGTCAAGGACCACATGACAGGGTGGCTGCAGAGCATCACTGAAATGTTTGGTCCAGAGCGTGACCAAGATGGTAGTACCGAGTGTGCGCGCCTGTACGTGTGTGTGTGTAAGAGCTAGTGAGTTTGGAAGACCTGAACTTGTGCTAAAGTCTTAACTGATAATGAAAAGTTTACACATTAGGTAAGTCACCCGCATACTCTGGCAGACACTCCCAAAAGCAAACCAACACACTCCTCCCTCAGGCAATGCTACTGCTGACCGGAGGCCGGTCCCTAAGACTGTGCTCTGCTAGCCTCTATGAAATTTGCTTAGACAAAGCTTCTGTACTAAAAGTGGCATTTATCTTTAATTCCTTCTCTCCCAGAGTTTCCACTGGATTCCCATTACAGACAGAAAATTGGCAACTGTTCAGATTAAACACCAGAGTGAATTTGCGTGGCTCCAAAGAAGACATTTCTGTGTCGAAAGCTAAATTATGTTGCTGTTTTTCCACCTGTTAATGTGTAGATTATATAATAGAGACATTTTTTGATTTTATTTTTCTTCTTATGATTGAAATTATGTGGAAGATGTGATCTTCACAGCTTCTTCTTTGCTTCATAGAATAAAGCCACTGCTTTTGTCAAAAAGATCAAAAAGCAGTATTTGAAACCATGAAGATTTTGCTTGCTGCTTACAGAGCTGTTTTTAGTGGTAAATCTTACAGAAATTTTAGTCCAACGTTGTGTTTAAGGTTTAAATCTTTGGCAACACAAGAGCTCGATCCTAAAATTTGGATGGTTGTGGGCAATGCTATTGGAAATCCAGATGTATGGGTCCCAATTTGCATGTGTTTTGGGATGCCTTGATTTCAGGGTAGCCAGCCTGCAACATCTTTTGAAACTCCCAACTTCCTGCAATGGTGTAGTCAGAACGTTTGAGGACCAGTCCCAATACATAATGAAAGGGCAAGTACAAGTGGTGAGATCCCCAAATCAACGGTCTTGACTTGCAAGTTGATAACAGGCTGTGCTATAACCAGGGGCTGATTATTTCCTTCAATGGACTCAAGCTACACACACTGTAGCAGCATGGATGTCACATACCGAGTCCACTAATGCAGCTGGGTTTTATATTTTCAGACTGCTATTAAATATGCAATGGCAATTTCTTGTTACTTTTTAATCTCTCCTTAAGCAAAGTCATAGTTCTTACACAGTCACCTCTGAGACAGGGAGGGAAATATTTTCCTAACAATTACTGCAGTCAGCTTAGCTGGGCATTTGAAAGTAACAGACATTTAAAAATATACAATAACAGTAATCTTTAAAAATACTTTATTTTAAAAATATTATCGGGGAAAAAAAGTCCTTGCTCCCTTTATTCAGCAGGAAATGCCACACAATTATCTTTATTTTCTTACTGTTTGTGGGGTGAATTGAAAATTGCTGTTTTAGATTAATTTACCTAGCAGCAATTAACATTTAATTTCCTTTAAAAACATAGAAACAAGATTAAAATGCCCATGGGGGGGGTCATTTCTCCTTGATTAAAGTTTAGAAGTGACCAAAAAAAGTTGATGTTCAATGCATTAATAAAAATAAAAAAAAAAAAAAGAATGAAAACTTATGTTTGATATTCCAGAATTGAACTCAGAAGTGGCTCAGAAACTGTTTTAGCTTATTTTTATTATCAGAGAAATAAGTGTCTTGCAGGTGTACAGGGCTGACCATAGCCCCTGAAGCAGACAGAGACTTTCCGCTGAACTCAGTGGGCCTTGGATTGGGCATGGTCAGAAAGGGGGACTAATATTTGTACACTCAGCATTTTGTGTTTCTTTAGATGTAAAAGGAAAGAAAGGATTCAAATGTGATAACCTGTGAGATTCAAATTCTAATATTACTTATGATGATCTGTATTAATATATTCTTTTTTACTACGATTACCTGACACTAACCTTCTTGTGATCCTGCAAGTCCTTGTCCTAGAGTTGCCCAGAAAAGGTAAATATTTCTGTGCGTACTAGAAACCTGTTATCTCAAAGACTCAGTGGGGAGATTTATGAAGGCCATTATATTCTGTTGTCCTTTATTTAGAAGCCTTACAAAGAGAAATAATAAGAAACAAGCCTGTAACAATTCCAGAAGGAAATATGTCACTACTGAGCATAATGATACATTAGGTAAGGTGGTACTGCCAGGATAAAGAATGGTGTTTTTCAAGGGAGTGTATGGCTACACACCCAGCAACATTTATTTATTTAACGAGAAATATGATTTTTACACCTTCCTAGTGACCTACCTAAAAAGATTAAGCAGCATTTACATTTTTCAAGCTTAAAAAGATCTTAAAGAGTGGCTATGTCCTTACAGTTGCATTGTGCATAGTAGTAAATGTTAGTCTCCACATAAACGGGTTTGAGCACAAATACTTACTGGAGATCCAGGGAGCAAATACTAGACACATGAGCGTGGCTGAAAGCCCATTGCTTTTTCTGCTTGAGGACTTGTGGCAGAGGATTGCTGGTGTTTTTTTTGTCAAGAATATTTAAAACTCTGCTTAATATATTGCTGATACAATACCTGGATGAACAAGTACTTATTACCAATAACTATGTTTGTATGACCAGGATATCTTGGATCAATCTGGGTCAAGTACACACAGGAACACACGTTGATGGCAACAGGCCATTTTCTGGGGCCAGTCCTTCCAATGTATAGTTCATAGAATCATAGAATCGTTTAGGTTGGAAAAGACCTTTAAGATCATCAGGTCCAACTGTTAACCTAACACTGCCAAGTCCACCACTAAACCACGTCCCTAAGCACCACATATACCCATCTTTTAAATACCTCCAGGGATGGGGACTCAACTACTTCCCTGGGCAGCCTGTTACCATGCTTGACAACCCTTTCAGTGAAGAAATTTTTCCCAATATCCAACCTGAAGCTCCCCTAGTGCAGCTTGATGCCATTTCCTCTCGTCCTACTGCTAGTTACTTGGGAGAAGAAACCAACACCCACCTCGCTACAACCTCCTTTCAGGAAGTTGTAGAGAACAATAAGGTCTCCCCTCAGCCTCCTCTTCTCCAGGCTAAACAACCCCAGTTCCTTCAGCCACTCCTCCTAAGGCTTNGGCCCCAGTTTAGACAAAGGAGGACCAACTTTCAGGTCATGCCTTTCAAGCATGCATCTTAAGTCCGAGATTTTTACTAACTACAGCAGAAGAAAAAAGCTTTTTCCATCACCCCTGTTGTTGCATTGTCTTTCATAATCAAAGATGCTGTTGATCATATTATGTCTTGTACATATGGGCAGAAAGCACTGTACTTGAACAGCAACCTTTTCCATCCTGTGCAATAAACACATTCAGACCATTCTGATTTCTTTACTGAACAGTAAATGGATCTACATTTTAGACCTGCCTATCTCTACAGAAACCTAGAGGTATGTAACTAGTCTTTAATCTGTTTCTTCTTTGTAGGGATGCTGTGCTGCTCTCTGCACGTAGGACCGGGACCGCTGTGTACACAGCGATTATGGAGTGGACACATAAACACGAAGGTGAATAAAGATGGGGACAGAATCATGACATTTTTAGTGCATTTTGACTCTTTGCAGATTGTCTGAATGATTTGGAATCTGGTCCATAAAAAATAATGTTCCAGATTGTTCAGAATGCACATGCAGTTGAATAATCAGTTCATATGTCCAATTATTTGGCTTGTGAGTAGATTGGGTAAAACTTGGCATATTTTTTCCAGCATATGGCTGTACTTGTTTGAAACTTTCAACTTGTTTGAAAGAAAAAATTACCCAAAATCCACCTAAATAACCGTCCCACAGTTTTTCCTGTCTGCCTAATTTTGTCTATTTTCCCCACTAGCAACCAGAGATCCAATAAACTATTGAAGGCTAAAGGCTGATGTAACTTCTTTTTTTAAGGCAGTGATTTCAACAACAGCAACTGTGTATGAAGAGTTTTTTTTTAAAAAAAAACTAGGGAAGAAGAGCAAACAGCTAGAAAAACAAAAATGTAAAGTGCTTATGCAAAAATCTGTCATGGACATCTGGACCACCCTTGTCCAGCTCAGGAAATGTAACACCAGTCATGCCTCTAAGTGAACAGAATCAATTGCACTTTTTGTTTTCAGAGGATCAAAGGTCCCCCTGTCAGCTCTGCATTTCAGGCTGGGCAGTTACTCACAGGGCTGGGGTCTTGGTGCAGGTCTCTGCCTCCCCTCTGCCCTGCAGCACATCTGCAGCTGCAGGCTCCTGCCGCAGGCATCACGAGGTGGTTCCAGCATTCTTGTAGCTGTGACTTCTTAGCATCCATGCAGTCAGGCGGCTGTGTACTGTCATGCTGCAACGGTGATGCAGAAGAAGGGAAAGGCTGGCACTGGAAGTCACCTCTTTCTGTGAAAGCTTGATTCTCGAGCCCGACGATATCATTGTTTACAGCACATACGCAACTCACTGAGATACTGAGGTTTAAATCTTGCTTCTGTAAATGCAGAGTATCCCTACGGTTTTGGGACACATGGGTACAGAGCTCAGATTTATAATCATCTTATTTTTGGAATACCTAAACTGTTGCTGATGTGATAGACTGTACTGGCTCCAAAGGACTGGTGTAACTAAACAGAGACACAGTTTGATTTAAGATTAGATACTTTTGTAAAAACAAAGCTTTACAAAATATAAGATGAGGGGAAATTTGCCATATTTATAGTTCAAATACCAAAGAAGTCTCTCCCCAGCACTACTGGGTCTAGACATCTGTTTTTCATGCTTAAAATACAAATGCTGTAACAGCAAACCAGTTCACAACTGCAGAAATTGAAGCCGTCTAGAAACAGGAATAAAAATGACTTGTCCTCCACGGCAAGCAAAAAGCGGGAGGAAAAAGCCTCTTGCAATTAGTGGTGGAAAATAAAATTAGGTTTTCAAAATTATTAGAGCCATATGTAAGATGGACTCACTCACCACCGAAGTCACAGGCAAAACACAGTCTGGAGTACTCTTCATACACTGATCCCTAAATAGCTGAGAACGATTGGGACTTTTTGGGTCATAAGGCTCACGGCTATCCCATACAACACATCAGAACATACCAAGAGAGGTTTTGTTCTCCCCACACCTCATTCCCCCAGCAGAAGGCTGTACATCCAGTCAAAAAGCAGTTCCAATCCATCATCACCTGTCCAAGGTTACATCCATCTTCTCTCAGGTCCATTCTTTTTATAATGAACTACACTCTCTGCTGACTCAACCCTCATGAGAGTCATCGATTTGCGGTTTCAAATGTAACATGGATAACATGAAAAGAATCATCTATAAAAAAAATACATACGGCCAAATTCACTGGCTAACCTCGACAATGTTCCTTTAAGTTTAAAGCCTCTATTGTGCTAAATACCCAGATGTTAACAATCTCTTCTAGAGGCTATTGAATGCAGGAAGGACATGTTTTTAGCAATTAGAAAAATAGTAGTACATTTACACATGGCAATATTTAGCAGAGTTTGTTTGGTTAATAGGTCAGCAGTTTGGGACAGTTGGTGGTTGTTATGGGGCAGCAAGGAGGGTTTGTGCAACGAGGCATACTGGAAAGCATAAGGAACGGCCAGGTACCCATGGGGCACGCACAGATGAAAGTGTGCTATATAATCCAAAGTACTCAGAAGACATCCCTTATTCCATCATTTCCTTCTACCACTAAAAAAAAACCAAGCTTTGAAAACATTTTGCGATAGGTTTGAACGGTGGCAGGGAAAGTGCACATACATAAACCAGAAAAAATGTGCACGACGGAATAATGTTTTGGGCATATAAAGATACTACACATGTAAGGCTTGAACTGAAGTTCATATCCTTAAATACTTTTCGGGTAGAGCAAGAATTAAATAAGTGATTAAGTGCTTTCCTGAATAGGGCACCAGCCTCGGCTGCTATTTGCAGACTCCTGTAAAGATTATTCTCATGCTTTGCAGGGATACAAGATGCAAGGGGCTGGTCTCGAGCCGTGAGCAGGTGCACACTAATGCTGCTTCTAGAGTAGACATGTGTCTGCTGCAACGATTTATGATGCGTTCCTCACAGTAGCATGAATTTGGCTGGTGGCCTTTGTAATTTATCTTTGCTGATATCATTATGTGCCCTGAGAACATTTATCTTCCTAAATGTAAAGAGTAAATGATTGTTTTAACGAGGAGAAAACAAGCCTTATTATAACAGCCCTGGACTAGGGACCACAGAAAGGCTTGGATTTTTAACACACTCCAATCTGTTTTAACAGCTGCTTATGGTTACTATAGTCACTGAACAAAGATATGGTTATTTTACCTTTTTTTATTGATGGTCCAAGTTCCCTCTTACTCTCTCTGTCTCTGCAGAACGGAATAGGCCACGCTTGGAGCCACAGACCTTTGGAGTCAGCCAGATCTGTGCAGTTTTCTGCAGGCGGTGGTGCCACTGGCACTTCTTACGTTGAAATTTTACACTGAAAATTTGGTTACATATGAGGATGCAAAAAAGGAGTCATATCCAATCTAAATAATCCATCCATTGAAGCCAGTGGTGTTCTTCAGTCTTTTAGGAATCATGGACCCCCATAGAGTCACCGACAATAGACCTGCTTTTCTTGGTTATTTTTTGCAGAACCTTAGAATTAGTTCACAGTCACCACAAGGTCCATGGAAAACATACATAAAATCATGCATCTAAGGGATTTATAAGATGCTAGCACTTAAATTCCTACAGTCCTAATGGGTGAACACTAATAAACCTTGAGGAAGTTTTATTACTTGCCCAGCGATCAGACTAGATACGTGATTATGCTTGCTTGTTGTTTCTAAGCCACTTGATGCCTCAGAGAAACCCGTCTCAGTACAGACTACGTCTGTATTTGTAGTAGCTTCTCCTCTAGTGAAAGTCAGAACTAGTGGCGATTTTGCAATTCATAAGAATAAAAGCAATTTCTTTCCAGATTGTTATTCTTCTCCCTTTCTGGGTATGGGCAGAAACAGAAGAGAACAGGACCTCCCACTATACTGAAAAAGCTAAACCCTAGAGAGGAGTAAAATGAAATGTTAATGAGGAATCAGGGCTTTGGAGGTGCCAAGTTTTGGAGTATGACTGTCCCAGCTCTCATGCCACTAGAAGGGAGAATGGAAATTAATGTTGGGCTGCTGGGATTGTGAAGGAAGCAGCATAACCACAGAATCAGCACCAATTTTTTTGAATACAGGCCCAGTTTTTGCTTTGGAACAAGAACTTGGACTTACATGAATTGTGTGAGGGCTTGGCCTTGAAAAATCAATGGGTGCTCAGTATCTGGCAGGATCAAGTCCACGGTGAACAAGAAACTTGGCCCAGATGTGAAACAACACTTCTTCTGCTTTCCAACCCCATGGTGTAACCACCAGACCACAAACGTCTTTCCCACTTTTTGCTGTTAAGAAGGAAGCGTCAGTTTTCAGGCTTGGAGAAATGTGGTGGACTGAGGGCAGGAAGGATCTGTCATTCATAAGAAAATGTGGGCTAGAGTTTCAAGATCTATTTAAATTTTAAATTTCCTTAATGCTGATAGAGTCCAGGGGCAGAAGAAGGTTCCATCGCCTGTGGCTCTCACTGCAGCACGCAGCGAGATCTCTCCTCTAGCTGCCTTTTGAAGTGTCTGTAAAAACTAACGACACACTTAATTCCTTCACACTTTGGAAAACGGTGGCATCTTGCGGAAGATAGAAAGCTGGCTCATTTTTGATTCTTTCTTCTTCCCCTAGCCCCAAAAGGGACCTTGAATTAATGCGCATTCCTGATTAACATGGTGATATAAATCGCAGCAAGTTGCTTTCATGTTGAGATGTGAAGCCAGCGCTCCACGGTGCTCTGCAGTGCACATATGCTCAACAACTTGCAGTGCGCTGAAACCAAACAAAGTTGCTTCTGGTGTAATGTGCTACACAAACCGTTGCAATTATCTCCAAGGATGTGGGAGATTTATCTGCTTCAAACCATTGCTCTCAGACGTTATAAAGTTAATTATAAAATGTGCCAAGGGGGAGGCAAGGAGAAACCTTGTTAACCTTTTCTTTCTGTGGTTTTCCCCCCTCATTGCATTTACATTGGCCTTGAAGAACTGGGACATTTTGCAGATGGTTTAGGGTCTATAAATTCCTATTTAAATCATCACGAGCCAAGTATAACAGGTAGCAATCCAGACTTCTCTAGAAAGGATAAACCCCAGCTAAGCATGTAAATAATACTCCAGTGCTTTTTAGCATATAAATACATACACTGAGCCAGGTGCCCTGGAAGGTTTATTCACATTTTCCCATTGTTGCTCTGTAAAGTGCACTGGGTATGCACCGTATGACTCTGCAATATTTTTTTTAAAATGCTACTTCTCAGTGAATAGCGCAAAGAAACAGGCTAAGGGAAGGTGGGCTTTCCTTCGCTGCTCTGCTGTCAGAAGGTGCGCACCTCAGGTGGCTGATAAAGACAACCAAAACGCCAGCGATCTCTGTCTACGTCCACCAGCAGCCTCAACTGGCAGAGTCCAAATAGGCTGTTGCCAACCAGGAAGAAACAAGAAGAAATTACCTGCTTGAGATCGGGCTGGCGTAAGAAATGAGAGGTGGTCAAGGAGGGCAATGTTACGTTTTCTTTACTACTGGTGCCGAGTGTGGCAATCATACAGTACGTTGCACAGCGGGGAAGTATTGTTCTGTGCTGAACTGGGAGTAACCGGGTACTCATTACTGCACATTATAGCTGGGAGATGTCCTGAGACAGACACCGATGACACCGTTTACTTGTTTGAGCAAAACATATCATCCCTGGCCCCGGTGTCCCTGTGGGGAAGATAACGCTATCTTCCTTTGGCGATGTTACGAGAGTTGATGAAAAAACGCTCTCTACATTCTATTTCTGATGAAGAATCCTCTGCACATATTAACTGTTTTTATTTAAGAGTGAAAGAAATAGAATCTGCACCTTATATTTATTTTTTTTTACTGAGAAATTCAAGAATCCTTTCCAGGTTTGTTTATTTTTTGTATCTTTTTTATATCTTTTTTCTGTCCCCACCTGCCAACTATGCATCGTGGTCCCTCTGGGTAAGTCAAAGAGCGCTAAATGTATATAGCTCCCTCCAGAGTTTCCCGGTGAGATTCAATGAAGTTCTTGCCATGAGGGACGCCTAGCTTTTCTCCCACAAGCCCCCCAAACCAGGGATTTATTATTCAGCTCCATCTGAGACTTGACAAAAGAAGCCATAGACTGGAAGTCATTCACAGGCACTAAGATGGATGTTGGCTGTGCCTTTAAACTCTATCCTTATGCAGAACAACATTTGACAGGTGACCATCCATAGCAGCTGAAATTACCTGGATGAAAACGGAGTCTGAATGTTAAGAAAGATCTTTTTTAATACTGTACTTTCACAAACATTTTTGCAGTAGCCTTGTGCCTAAACATATAGGCTATCCTTGAAAGCTGTTAGGGCACACTAATTCCCATAGCCCCATAAAATACACCCCTGAAACTGAAATAGAGAGCAAGTGGTTCTACAGGGTAAACATTAGTTGTAAATGCACATACTCAGCGCTTTCAGGTCACCCAGTATTTTCAGCTCTGCAAACATTACATCCCTTGGTATTACCCCTTAGAGACTGAACTTCAGAAGCAGAGTTGCTGTGGCTTATGGACATGGCTTTTTGGGGACCTGAGTAACTATTCAGAGGATCCCTTCCTTCAGACAAGCAGTATTTTCAGAGCTGTTGGCTTATTAATCTTTGGTTTCCTGGCCTGCTGCCTTCATGTGCGGTTGCCTATCCTTGCTAGTCTGGCAAGGGGAAGAGAAAATATTTGGCCTTCGGGGACTAGGCAACTCATTGCCCTGTATTGCTGACAAGAGTGCATGATTCCGAGTTCAAATATTCTGTACCTGTTTTGCACAGGAATGAATATTACCCAAGGTGCCAGGCAAGTGAAGCATAGCTAATGTAAAAACACCTTGGTCTGGTTCCCAGTTACCCTGCAGCTGTGTTAGTATTTACAGCACCGTGAGTAAAGTGCTCCTGAACTAGAATAGGAACAACTTATATTCACTTTGAATGAGTAAATCAGGCCATATAGTTCTGCTGGAATTACAGGCTATTCGCAATCGCCTGTCTCCCTCCATGTGCGTTGCCCAGCAGGTAGCCTGTAATTATTTGATAATAAAAATTATAGGCATTTTTACATTGCTGGTCCTCTGCGGGAGCTGAAGATTACCCAGCAATTTTTACACAAGTTGAGAATTTAAGCCTGATGTCCTGGCAGAATTCCAGGCTGGAAGACTCGATCGCTTGTCTAAATCCTCCCGGTATTTCTAACAGGCTGTGGCACTCTTCTCATCCTCCCGAGGCGGCATGCTGTGGAACAGCTGCATTGCTGCGCTCAGGCGGCTCTGCAACACAATGGTGGCAGGAGGAATTCTTCCAAAGAAAAAGTGCTTACGACTTGGTTACTTTGATAAGGTCCCTTGGGAGCTGCAGGGATGAGAGAGGCCACATGAGTGAAATCTATTGCTATGCCCGGTTAGTCTGATATATGATGAAAGCTCATGACAGTTTACGTATGCTAATTCAAATTTTCAAGCACCTGTGTCAAAACTGCTCTGCTTTGGTTTTATTCCCTCCCTCAAACAAATGCTTTTACAATACTCCAAAAGAAATGAAGGAGATCAGCATTAGAGGTTGGAAGTGTCATGAGAAGCGCAGAGCCAAAATGGAAGTTTGTTACCTGTAGAAGATGACCTGCACCATCGTTTTTCTGGGTTTCAGCTGACTATGCCTGAAAAGAATATGTCCTGCTTTGTAAAGGCAACTTCTTGCAAAATTATTCCTTTCTCTCTAGCATCACTACAAAGGACAACTTTTTGCCTATGCATTTGATAATTTATGCATGTGTAAATATAATAAAACCACAGTGGTTTGGACATTTACCGAGAATGACTGGTTTGGGGAATTTGAGAATCAAAAAGAGATAAAAACATCAGCTAGAGAAAGGAGTGCCTGCATTACAAATGGACTTTGTTATTTTTATCTTGGCAAGTATCATTAAACTTTTAATTCTTTATGCACCCATGACAGATAAGTTTGTCCCACTTCGCATTAAAGATGTTATGCGTTATTTTTGACAAAGTAATAAACCCACTGCACTGAGACCTCCCCCCAGCGCGCTGAAGCCTCTGCTCAGCAAGTATGTGACTGCAGAATCAGGTCGCGACTTCTCCTCATTGCAATCAGCAGGATTACTGCTGTGAACTCGGACACTAGCTTTTTTCCCCCTAAAGTTTCCCTTTACCTAGGGAAACAGCCAGTTTCACTAGGAAAAGTGAGTTTGCAGGATTCTGGGGTTCTGCTGGGGGCATACATGCATTTTGATTTCTTTGTCTCATTTGCAAAAACCAAAACTAATTTTTCAGTGCAGAAAAAGGCACTAAACCTCAACCTTTAGTGCCGACACCGGCATGAGTTAGACTGTCAGAGCCATCACGGCACGGCCTCTTCCCCTCACCACTTCCAAAGGCAACCCACTCCCCGCGCAGTCGGACACGCGCTGTTTTACTGTCTCTGAAGGGCAGCGAACGGGCCGGCTTCACCTTCAGTCAACACCTGGTTTCCAGTTCACTGCTACTCATCGTTACAGACAAGGAGAAGCGTTGTTTTGTCCTAGGCACGTCTAAGTTCAGATTTGTGCTTAGCTCTGGGCCAAGAGCCCGTTACAAGCCCTTTATCAATGGTGGCTCCGTCCCGCGGGCCTCGCTGGGGTAATGGAAAGGGAATTGGCTGGCGTGAGCGCAAGGGCCCTGGGCGAGCGCCGCCCGAGGTAGGTACTTCGGCGTCGCCTTCAAAGGGCCCTGAATTTTTTTGGCGTGGGATGTTGAGAGGGTTTCGAAGGCTCTGGGCCCGGTGCTCCTGACGACCCCGGCAGCCCAGGAGGAAGATGAAGGAGGGCTGTCGGGTCTGAGGGAGCCGCGGGCAGGAGGGCCAGGCCGTGGGGACGCGGGGATGATCCCCTCGCAGCGCCCCACGGAGGAGGGCTGCCCCAAGCCCCCGCAGCGGCCTCGGGGGAGC
>VZTL01051998.1:267-13647 GCA_013400535.1 Scopus umbretta | reverse complement strand
TTAAACCACAACACATATGAAAAGGAAAAGTGGGTAACCAATGATCCAAACATTAATAGCTGAGGAAACCTTGTGTATGGTGAGATAATGAAACCTTGCATATTGGGAGATCATAAAACTAAATAACACTACTAGTCTTAGAACTTGAAGCATGTGCTCTTGCTTGACTTTGGTCTTCACGGTTACAGACAAGAATGGCCACACTTGCTCCCCTGAGTATGAGAGTTAAATCACAGCAGAGAAACTGAAGTGGAAATTATCTGTTGTTTTAAATGAGTACGTTATGATAATCCTGAGAAAAAAAATAGCAATATCATATCCTGCCATGCAAAGCAATAACTTTTGCCATAAGCTGTAACATGTTCTTATTTTAAGATGGCTATGCAGCTGGAAGACACAGGGTAACAAAGGAATTATGAGAGCAATGATGCCGATCTGTGGGATCAAATACTTTTCAACATCAGCCACATGTAAAAAACCTCCTGTTGGCTGATGATTGATGCAAACAGGGTTTGAAAGTAGAGTGATATTGCCTTGGAAACCAAACAATAGAGGCAAAACTGAAATAGGAAGCCAAAAAACCTTTTACCGAAGCAGAAACCTTCAGAGTTTGTTGTCTGAACAACACTTAAGTGTCCCTTTTTTATTTCAAACAATTGTTGAGTGGTAAAATAGCATCCTAGAGAGAATGAATATTGACTGCAAAACACTTTCTGAATTTCATAGTTAGAAATGCAGCAGGTTAAGAATAGCAAGCTTGTTTATTTAACTCTTGTTACAGGGGCCCTGTTATATGGCCCACTATCTGTTGCCCGTGCCTTATATGATACAGCATCCAGTATTACTGCTACATGAAAAATGGCATTAAAGTGTTCAGCAGAATATGAAGACTCACAGCTAACATGGAAAAATGGAAATCAATGGATACACCAGTGATTAAAACTGCTGCTGAACCAGCTGCCCTCAAATTAAGAACCTCTGGAGACCACACATTTGTGCCAGTTAAGATTCCAGCCAAAGCTCTGTAGAAAAGATCAGGTAGTAAAAACGTACAGATCTTTATATAGCTGGCAATGTTTAGACAGAATAGA
This sequence comes from Scopus umbretta, assembly GCA_013400535.1. Lineage (NCBI taxonomy): Eukaryota > Metazoa > Chordata > Aves > Pelecaniformes > Scopidae > Scopus > Scopus umbretta. Next base: position 12,556 of record VZTL01051998.1, on the reverse strand, counting down.
AGTACTTTATGCCAGAATGAATCATGAAATTTTACACCATGTTTCCATAATGGAATCAATGCTGCACACTGAAAAAGCTGTACCACTTATATATATAACACTATACAAACAATGTGATCACTCAGATTCCTGTTTCAAAACTCCTGTAATGACAATGATCAAGTTTCATTTAACCCCAACATTATGGAATGTAGAGTTCACTACCACTGAGTAGTTCTACCCAAAGTTGGTGAGTCCCCTGTGCAGCCAGAAAAAAATAAATTGTTAAACACACTCTCTGCTATCTTTACCTTTGTTATCAAGGTTAAGGTATTTACCTTTGTTATCAATATCAAGGTATTATATATACAAATATTAGTGATAATAGGAGCCAAGAGTGTACCAGTTTGTCAGGAATATTGCCTAGAACTAGCAAATCATTTACTCTTCCTAGAAGCATCATACTGGTTTCAAGTACAGAATAATAGAATCATAGAATCATGGAATCGTTTGGGTTGAAAAGGACCTTAAAGATCACCTAGTTCAAACCCCTCTGCCATGGACAGGGACACCTTCCACTAGACCAGGTTTCTCAAAGCCCCATCCACCCTGGTCTTGAATGCTTCTAGGGTTGGGGCATCCACAGCTTCTCTGGGCAATCTGTTCCTTTGACTCACCACCCTCATAGTGAAGAATTTCTTCCTTATATCTAATCTAAATCTACCCTCTTTCACTTTAAAGCCATTACCCCTTGTTCTATCACTACATGCCCTTGTAAAATGTCCCTCTCCAGGTTGCTTGTAGGCCCCCTTCAGGTACTGGAAAGCTACTATAAGGTGTCCCCAGAGCCTTCTCTTTTCCAGGCTGAACAACCCCAACTCTCTCAGCCTGTCTTCATAGGAGAGGTGTTCCAGCCCTCTGATCATCTTCGTGGCCCTCCTCTGGACTCACTCCAACTCACTCCAGGTCCATTTATGAATGAAAATTAAGGTGCAGAAAGTTGACTCTCCTGATACCAGAACTGTTAGCAAGCTCAGTGTATCAGTGAGTAGTACCTACCAGTACTTATGCTGCTTGTCAATATAAAATAATTAACATAGGGTAGGTGGAGTTATCACTAAAAACTTTGTATAAAGTAACATTCTACACCACTTTAGGAGGAAGGTAGCATGACAAGGATGTTGTATTGTTCAATAATGTTAAACTGGAGAGGGAGTTTTGTGGGGGATTATCCACATTATTATTTTCTAGGAAAGTTGCTATGACACATATGGGCAGGACAAGGACCATTTGCATGTCAGCCATCAGAATGGCGCATCCAGTTTCAAGACTTCTGTGAACCAAGGTAAGAATCTGAATTCCCAATGTTGTATCTGAAATAAACTGCATGCCTTGTATGTATGGGTCACTGAAGTGGGCAGTACTAAAGACTGCTTACATGAAGTAATGAAAAGGAAGGCACAGGAAGTTAACACCCTTACAAAAACTATTAGCTTTCAACGTGATAGCAGATCTGTAGAGAATATATTTCAGTAATCCAGCAGATGTTACATGAAAAAGATTTCCTTTGCTTGCTTTGCAAGAGACATGACAAAAGTGTTTTCCCTTGCTACTGCATTTTATTTGGCTTGAAGAATTACCCATGTTACTCTGAACAATTTAAATGCATTTCATGCATAGTACTGTGTTTCTGTTAAAAAGTGATGCATTAAACAGAATTCATCAAATCCAACTGAATTTCTACTATGTGAGACATATAAAAATGAGATAATGCCTTTAAAGTTCATTCATAAGCAATGAGAAGGTGCCACTGATGTCTGAAAATAGATTCTCAACAATGTCCATTTGTCTCTATTGACTTTTTGTTTTAAGAAGATAAATCAAATGATTGCATTTTGGATTAAGAAGTGTGGCTTGCTGAAATAGTTCATATTAATGAATAATAATCTGATTTTGTTTAGTTGTATTTGTTGAGTTGTTTCTTACAAGCAAAACTTTGAAATCTGAGCATTAGCAAAATTTAAAATTAATTCCCTTTCTCTGATGGATACACCCCTTTTCTGACATTATGCGTTCTTGAAGTTCAAGGGTACTTTTGAAGATTCTTTTCCTATCACTTGGTTTGGGATAAATAGAAAGTTCAAATGCCAAAATAAAAGCACAAAAAAAAAAAAATCTCTTGAGGATTACTGCAGGTCATGATGTCCACAGCCCAGTTCCAAACACACAAGCAGAATACTTGTGTTCTGCCTTCAATATTTAATTTATATTAATCAATTTTTAATGTGTATTGATTAAATATCAGTCAATATTTAATGGAGAACACAAGAATAGACCCTTGTTTTGTTGATAAACATTGATTTTTTTCTGATTGTGAGATTCCTTCCTTGGTGAAACTTTTAAGAAAGCTTTTTGTTTATTTATTTTCATTTCTCTCTCTGAGTGATTCCCAAACACATCCTTTCTGCAAGCAGATATAAACCTAGCTAGGAAGGATTGTGTCTGCTGAAACTCCTTTTGATTTTGGTAATATATATTTGTTGTTTCAGATGGAAGTGGTTGAACTTATTTGTGTAGATATCTACTTTCTCTGAAAGCTTTCTGCTGCTTGGTTGGACACTGACAAGTAACTGAGTGCTCTACTTGGTACCTTAATTTACACATTCTAATTTCATACATAATAATACATAAATAGTTTTATGAAAGAACTAGGGCTTTAACATGTAATAGTTACAAAAGTAAACAAATTATCCTGTTCCTTTTACCAGAGCAAATAACACCTTCATTAAATGTTGTCCATTAAATTTAATTATTTATTTCTGAAAATTTCACTGTGCAATAGGGAAAATAGCTTAAAGGCAGCAACTTGAAAAATTGGGACATAAGAGTGTGGAGTATAACAAGATAATCAGTGGATAATAAGGAAGGATAATTAATAAGATTGCAGCAAAAGAGATCAAATTCTAAAGACACTGAACTGTAAGACCAAAAGTTTACGCAGAAAACAAATGGATGAGAACTAGTGTAGTGACTGAAAGACAGATAACGTAAAGAGGACAATGGATGCAGGTAGTGGTTGCAGTAACTTCTTTCTTTTTTATATCATTCATAGTGATATTTATGAAAATTCCAAGGTCAGGTGAGTGATTATGGCAATCAAAAGGGAAGATAAGATATAGTGGTCTGAATAACATCATTTAGCTATGGAAAAGGATTTCTAATGTGGAATTAATTTGGAAAGAAGTTGGGGAGTGTGCATGCTTATAACGTCTTCATTACTAATTCTAACAATCTACGTTTGAAAAGTTGTGCAGTCGAATCTAATATGAATAAAGAAAATGACCAAAGTAATTTCTTTCTCAGGAACAAAAAAAAATTATACCCGCTAGGTATCATCATATTGTTGTTTATATGGGTTGCTTCAGTGTGCCAATTTATACTATTCATGTATACTAGTAAATAGTTTCTGTAATGCCCTCATCCAATACATTTGTGCATGAAGGGCTGACATAGATAATGAGATTCATTTCACCTCAGCTTAAGTATCTAAAAATTAGGCATCTTTGTTATTCATCTAAATTTCCTCCACAGACATTAGAGAGAAACATCTTCAGAAATGTATTTATCATGCTTCTAATAGATACCTATTTAAAGATGAATTAATCACTCTCTGGTGGTCTCACTCCTTCTCTCTTTACATTGATTATATGGAAACTACAGAACCCTAACTTGGACTGCATGCTCAACTTTTAAATGACTCAAATGAGATTAAATGAATCTCATTTACAGCCACTTGTTTATAGTGAACTGAATTTCTCCAAGAGTAGTTCCAATTTACATTATACTACTCAAGTTTTTAATGTTTTACCCATATTCATGGCTATGGAAAGAAACTGTTTTGAAAATTCCATGTGGAAACTTTAGTCCTTTATTGATTTTACCATGGAATGTTCTCTAACATTTTTTTTACTTAGACATTGTTGCTATCAGAAAAATATTTTGACTTTTGATTATTCTTTGTTCTAAACATAAAAACAGCCAAAGTGTCATAGTTTGGGTAGAAGAAGCAAATAAACACATTAATTAATTCCTGGAGAGAGTTTTCCTTTATCCTAAATTCTTGAGACACTTGACTTCAGAAGTATTGGTAAATTCTCGTGACTAGTACATATTGTGTGTATATAATCAATATCACAAACAAAATAATAAAATTACTTTAATTCTCACAAATAGACACAAACACCCATATAAATAGGCACACTTCCTCCTGCTCCTCACTTTATAATTTTCATTCAAAATTATAGTAGCAAAATAAACACCTTAGATTTCAGAAGTGCAGATTTCAACTCCTAGAAGAGTTTTTGCTCAGGAAACCATTAGGACTCCCATGGGAGTCTGTCTTGCAGGGCAAAGATACTCAGAAGTGCTCAGAAATTTTGAGAGGAAGCCTGCTCAAAGCACAAGAGCTGTCCATCCCCTTAAATGGAAGAAAAAAAAAAGAGCAGGCCTAGAAATAGAAATAAACCAGCCTTGTTAAGTGGATATCACCCAAAGAGCTCAAATATGAAAAATATGCGAGAGATGGGAAAGGGGACAGAAGCCTACAGAGGAATAAAAAAAAAAAATTGCTTGAATACAAAAGAGGAATACAAAAAATATTGCTTGAGCTTGCAGAGATGCAGTTAGGAAGGCAAAAGCTCAGCCAGAGTTCAAACTAGCAAGAGGGGTTTCTATCAGCATATGAGTATTGAGTGCAAGTACAAGGAAGACACAAGACTGCTGCCGAATTGAGCTAGCAAGTTAGTTAGAAATGACACTGAAAAGAAGTATTCAGTGTTGTTTTCACCTTGATCTTTATGGGTGATGCCAGCCCCCAAGTCTCTATTCCAGGATAAAATGACAAAGCAAATGGTGAGTCACTGACAGTAGAGGAGGGTTGAGCAAGGGACTATCTGTACCCATTGGACAAGTAGAAGTTTGTGAGACCTGATGGGATAAAGCTGAGGACAGTTGCAAGACATTACTGCGAAGCCACTGTCATTTTTAGAAGGTCATGGAGATCAGGGAAGATTAGAAATGATAGAAATGTCAAATATGCCCATCAGCAACAACAAAAAAATCTAGAAAATGACAGACCAGGTAGTCTCACCTCAGTCCCTGCAAAAATTATAGAATTGGTCCAGATGGAAGCTTTTTCCACACATGAAGGACAAGAAGGAGACTGGGAAAAACCAATACAGTTTTACGAAGGTTAAATTGTGCTGAGTCAATCTAACTGCCTTCTATGATGAAATGACTTCCTTGGTTAATAGAGGAAAGCAGTGGATATCCATGTACCTTGACTTTTACAAGATGTTTGACATGATCTCTCATATCCTTTCTGAAGTTTATAAGATACAGCCTGGACAAATCAGTCTCAAGATGGATGGAAAACTGTCTAAAGTGCTGAACTCAAAGGGTGGTAAAGATCTCGGAGTCAAACTGGAAGCTGGTCATGAGTTAAATTCCTCAGGGTCCTTAAAAACAATCTGGGTGATGGGATTGAATACCCTATCACCAATTTGCAAGTTACACCACACTGGGAGAAGAGGTAGATAACACTGGTCAAAAGAGGTAAAATGCAGAGTCTTTGACAGTATTGATCAGAGCAAAAGGAATTGCATGAGATTTAACAAAGACAAATGTGAAGTCCTGCAGCAGTGATGGAATGTCCCAATCTGTAGTACAGGCTGGGGAGCAGCTCTGCTAGGAAGGATCTGGGGGTGCTGCTGGACAGTGAGCTGAATGGGAGTTAGCAGTGTGCCTTTGCAGCAATGAAGACAAACCATGTCTCTGACTGCAGCAGCAACTGCATCACAAGGGACATGATTATTGCACTCTACTCAGCTCTTGTTAGGCCACACCTAGTGTATTGTGCTCAATTTCATTACTCCCAGTAAAAGACAGACTGAACAGAGAGGGATCAGAGGAGGGCCCTCAAGATGGTTAGAGTGCTGAAGAATTTGATGTGTGAAGAAAAGTTGAAGGAACTAGTGTTTTCAGCGGAGGGAAGAGAAGGCTCTAAGGAAGGATCTAATCATAGTTTTCCATTATCTGAATGGTAGTTATAGAGGAGATGGAGGTATTCTTTTCAAAAGGTTGCAAGGTGAACAGACAAGAGACAATAGGCATGAGTCACTTCAGGGGAAATTCCATTTGGATACAAGTAAAAAGAAGAAAGTCTTTAGGACAATTAGACATTGGATATGTTGCTCAGACCAGTGGTGGAATGCTCCTTGCTGGAAGCATTCAAGATAGATTTACAGGGCTATGGCTAGCCTACCCTAAGGCCCTGCTTACCACAGACGGTTGAATCAGAGGGTATCCAGAAGTCCTTTCCAGCCTAAACTTTTATATCATTCTATAATTGTAACTGTCACCCCCCAAAATGTGTTTGATTCATGGAGGACCATCAGTCAAATTAATCCGAAATTATTGGAGAAATAAATTTAAAGTGGACTAATATTATATCAAACCCCTTTGTGGATATGCTCATTCACCATTTGAGGGATCTTAAGTTGACTTACTGTAATTCACTTTCCTTACAGTCTGTTGAAAGGCCAGTATTTTCTCAAAAGTGGAGACATGCTCCATTTTTAATGTTTGTATTTAAATTTTGAGTATGTGCTCAGTATGTTGGTCAATCACATTGAAATAAATAAATAAATGCATACTCAGAAAATTGCAGCTCTCTCCAGTCAGAACATTAAGATACCTCTAATACTAACACGATCAATCATCAGTGGCTAATAAAGGGTTATATCTGTATTGTACCAGTCTGATCACTTGATGAAAACATCTCAATCAGTATATCATTCAGATATTTATGTTGTACTGGTACACATGCCAGGTTATTTGACTAACAGTCCATCTGCAACAAACACATTCTGATTTGGAAATACTGGTGAATTTGGAACCACACAGACTTTAATCATTACAGAAAAATACACTTTCCCACCTTCAGCTGAATAGCACCATAAGGTTAAAAGTGTCTAACATCACCCATTAATTATACCTTGGTTTGTTTAAACTCAGACGCAGCAGGGATATTCATATGACTTGCTGCTTTGTCAGAATATTGTAAAACATGGACATTTAAGAAGGAGACCTGGGGATGCAGCATGAATGGTGATTTTCACTGATACATATCCATAAGGAGGGGAGCAGTGGACAACCCATAAATCTGTCCTCTCTGCAGTAATTTTTAATCTCATAGAGATATCATGTGGTGGCCCACTTAATCTACACAGCAGAATACATGCCCTGCAGAGGCACAAACTATATCATGTCAGCTTCTTTCATCTTAATTGCTCCCTTTTTTGCTGCATAGAAATTAACACTTGAAAATGCATAGTGACCTCTTGAACTTATCTGCAGGCCTATATGGAATATACACCTTGCTGTACTTTATGTGATATGAAAAAGTTACCCTGAAAAAGAATGCAAAGCAGATTGCATCAATGCTATAAAGAAAAAAATGCCTAGGATGGAGGTAACAGGTTTTGCCCAGTTTAATTCACTTTCTTCTTTTAATTCACAATCTTCTTTTGGATTTCAGTCTCTCTTTAAAGAATGTTTGCACCCTGAAGAAAGAGGTGTGCTTTCAAAGTAGGGTAATAATGATGCATAAATTGCCTATTTTGAAGCTTTGTTAAAAACTCTTTGAAGCTTGGGGCTAATCTGCATATAGGCACTACAGAGACAGGCAGAGTTGATCGGACAAAATAAAAAAAAAAAAACCAACAGCTTTCAAGTTCTTCTGATCATTCCTATGCACCAGTGCACCTAATTCACATTTCTTAAGCAGTCTGTAACCTGTGTCAGTCTCCAAGAACAATGATGCTTCCGTAAGAGCTGATTCAGCAGAATGAGAACTAGCAAGAACAGCCCTGCAATATTTAAAGTCATGAATACAAAAAGCAAATGAGGGCATTAACTAAACTCCCTGCTCTGAACTGCTCCAGTGCAGAAATGCCTTTGTTCTACATATACTCGTAACAATGAGCTGTATATAAATAGTATCAAATTTGAAACATAAATATTGCAAACATCTTCAGCACTTCATTTTTATGCACAGCTGCTGTGAGAGTTCACCTCAAAATAAAATGTAATCTCAGTTTTAAGAATACATGCTAATGAAGGGAGGAGAGTGCCTCTATTTTACTATTCTTAAAAAGAAATTGATTTCTACTTTATATTGTGAAAGGCTGGTGAAGTGACCTCATTTACACTAGGGACTTGTTATTAACAGATCTTCTCCTAACAGATCCAGAGTTTCTTTTGATTAGACCACTGGCTCATTTAACACAAGACACTTTCTGCACCTGGGGCTTATATTTCTAATGTTGCAGCAACAAGAAGACTCATCCTAGAGGTCAATCACATCAGCTAGATGTTCTGCAGAAAACTTTCTATTACAATTTACTACATATAATTATTATTTCTGTAGTGTATAAAGGCTTAACCCTAAAGCGGAGTTCTTTTCTGCTGTGAACTGTGAAGAACTGTGAAAAACCAAAAGCATGAAAAGAAATTGGGGCCAGGGAGGTTAAACATGAAGCAGTTTGTGTTCAGGTAGCAAAAGTGACAGTACTGAGAGTATAAATGTACAACTGGAGTGTCCTGGCTCACACTCAAGTGTCTTCTTTATTGGGCCTTGTCAATTCCCTGGAGCTATCTACTGATGTCTGACAAAAAAATATAAAATCCATATGATAGGTATCATATCCACATGGGAGAGTTCTTTTTGCCTTCACAAAACTAGGGGATGCTTTTGTCCTAAGTATGGCATTGTCTTTTGCACATCTTTTCTGTCAAACATATCTATTAACATTCTTGTAAGTATAAGAAATTCAAAAGGAAAATAATAAAATTAAGAATACACATATTCCTTAAAATCCTTTCAACACATTAGAGATGTAGTCAAAGCTGTGAGCAAAAATGTGTTACAATGTTTGTGTGCATATTCATATGACCAAAGGTAGATATTTACAATACAGACATCTAATGCAAGCTAGTCATCTTAAACTTCCTTTATCGTGGGGACAAAACAACCAGTCTTCAGTAGAATATGACTGATCTCGTTCTAAAGTAAGTACCTCAAACAGGTCAGATAAGCCCAAACCAAAAAGTTGTTTTTCTTTGGTTTAGGTTTTTTTCCCCTATTCATTACAAAGGATGTTTAAGATGACCAGCTCAGTCACTGCCATTTTCCCTGCAGGCATCTTAGCTTGCGTGAGATGAACTTTTCTTTGGAAGTCTGTTCAGAGATTCACTGAAAGTAAAATAAGTAATTATGGGAAATTAAGCATTAATTATGTTTCTGTTATATTTTCTCAATATACTTTTAAGATATTTACTTTTGAACTTTGTTTCATTTTAATTATTGAACAATAATTTCTAAAAGTAATTCAGCTTTTATACTTTAATAATTTTGTAAGTGCTGCTTTATCTCCTTTCCATTTTATCTATATCCATATATCCAGATTCTTTTGTCAAAGATAACAAGATTTTTTGTTATTATGTATGTAATTACTTCAGTAGTCTTAATGTCATTGTCTGCATTTAAACTGGCAATACATTTTTATAAATACTTTATGTAAAAAGATAAACTCACCANCGAATTAAGCTAAAACCAGGACATAGGCCTATGAAAAATAACTATACTTTGGAGTTAAGTAAATCATATGCCCAAATTTTATTATTTTGCATTCTAGGGAGATAGATTGCTATCTTTAAGGAGATGTTGTTGCTATATGTAAAGACATATTGTGAGAAGGACAATGCTTATGTTCATAAGATAGTAAGACCTGAATCACTCATCTTCAAGTTATCTTGATGATCAGTTCACAAAATTATACTGATGGCACTCTCAGGTAACATTGGCTATATTTAAATTCCCAGGTGGATTGGAAGAAATTTTCTTACTATAAAATACAGGAACAGAATGTACTTGTAAGTTCATCCAGTCTACCTCCAGCGAATGCACTGTACTTAAATTCACTGACAGGTGCTTGTTTACGGTGTATCCTTTACTAATTCTCTCCTAAGGATGATGGGAGCAGCAGGGAAACTATACAGCCATGAAATCATAGCATATGATGAGTGGGTACCTTCCGCATGATGTCATGGAGACGTGAGGTGTCCCCCACCTGCTGCATGCTACAGCTTTTCTTCATTTGTGCCAATCCAGTTACCATGAAATGCTGGTCAACATGCCAATGAGCTCTCTCTAACACAGTAAAAAGAGAAACCAGGGAAATAAGAGCTATTTGGGGAGACATGATGGCTAATGCCCCTTTACTTCTATCATAAATCCACAGCACTGTGTGGGAGTTTCCCTGGAGAAATTATCATGATTTCTTCATTCTTAAAATGTTTTTACCTCAGACTGGGTGATTCAGATCCCTGGAGCCAAAAGGAGAGAATGAATCACTGTTATCACTGATGTCTTAGTCTGTAAGCAAGAGAACATGTAGCTATGTGAGATGAGAAAGAAGTACAGAACAAACAGAGGTGAGACTGGCAAGTTAGAGTCCTTTAGTCCCATTTCAGAACATAGATGTGAAATCATCAAAGACAATAAAAAACCCCACACTGTCTTGATAAGATAAAAAACCCTCAGAGAGAAAGAGAAGTGGAAGCTGACAGCTCATCAAGGTTGTTAATCAAGCCATTCCTGGGAAAAGTGAGGTCATGGCTTCAGCAGCTGACTATGGACTCGCAGCATTGTCTTTGGTGATGGTACCAGGGGCAGGGAACAAAAAAGTGGTTTAGTCCAGAGCTCACCTCTCCCAGAACGTTAATGTGCATGTCAGTGAATAAATAGGTATTTACTTAAGAGCAGTTCATACAATCATACTTTTAAGTCTCTGGGCTTAGTAAAACCAATGCAAATCAGTGATCCCAAGATTGGAGGACTATAGACCTTCGTCAAAAAGACTTTTTTTTGTAACTAATTTTGCTGACCTTACTGAGTTGTATAAACTATCTCATAGACAGAAATAAATAACACTGTAATTATACTGACAGAAGCTAATCTAAAAAATTAATTGTCCTCATTTAGTAATTACGAAAAATAAAATTGAATTCATTTCTTATTAAGACGACTATTTATGTTGCTTTCTAGGACCATTCTTGATTCTTGACTAAAAAGAAGCTAAATCAAACTTGCTACTAGCTTAATAGTTATCTGTTAGGTTAATACATATCTAGGGTATAAACAAATAATTTCATAAGCATTAATGCACATTTGATTTCTGGGAAATATAACAAAAAAGAATTATATCTTTCTATAATAGCTACCTTCTTTACAAAATTTATATGCAAAGTTGATAAAATAGAAAAGGGGTTTGGGAGCTATTCCTAAAGGTAACATTATTTTAGAACTAGGCTATTCTGTTTCAGTTAAGCCATGTTAACAACACAAGATAAATATTTCTTTTGAATTTAACAAGAGTAAAAATTAACTCCATCTGTCCCAATTGCTTAAATAAAATTCTGAATGAACTTTAACACTTAGAAACTCACCTAGGAAAGTGAGATCTTTGTTAGTACATTTACTTATACTGCTGGGGATTGATATTACAGAGGTACGTTCTGGCCAAACCCTTCCCCCACCTTATACACCACCTCCATTCATGGCTGTTTAATGTGCATTTAAGAAAAACCTATCAGAAAAAACATTATTAGAGGCAACTAAGCAACATTTTTCCAAAACGTGACACCACTGTTATCTATCAATAGTGAGCTTGGCACCAGTGGAGCCTGATGGCATGCTACAATGGGTGGTCTCCCACACTACTAGTGTGGTGAACACCATCTTCTGTCTTTCATATTCCTATGTCAGAAAGTCTTGCTATGAGGTACTACTAAATACTAATAGATATTATTAGATCATAGAATAGAATCATAGAATCATAGAATTCTTAAGGTTGGAAAAGACCTCTGAGATCATCTAGTCCAACCATCAACCCAAACCACCATGCCTACTAAACCATGTCCTGCAGTGTCACATCCACACATTTTCTGAATACCTCCAGGGATGGGGACTCCACCACCTCCCTGGGCAGCATGTTCCAATGCATGACCAATCTTTCACTAAAGAAAATTTTCCTAATATCCAATCTAAACCTCCCCTGGTGAAACCTGAGGCCATTAACTCTCGTCTTATTGATAGTTACTTGGGCAAAGAGACCAACACCTACCTCACTACACCCTCCTTTCAGGAAGTTGGAGAGAGCAATAAAGTCTCCCCTCAGCCTCCTCTTCT
>VZTL01051996.1:0-10333 GCA_013400535.1 Scopus umbretta | reverse complement strand
GTATTTTAATTATAATAAAATTAACATTTTGTGAATTAAGCCCTTCAGAGTAATTCTGTAATATATCTAATAATACTGGATAGTGACCTCAGGAGCATTCTCAAAATCTCTAGGAAGAAGTACACATCTATAAATTAGACAAAGTCTTATTTAGTGGTGGAAATTGCTTTAAATCCTGTGAGTAATGAAGACAACTTGTTGAATGTTCTGTTCTGATTAATTAGTCTGTGTTCCTATAAAGAAGCCTTCTACTTCAACTGAACCATTTCTTCCAGCATCGCAGATTGTGTTTGTTAGAGAAAAAATGCAAGCTTATACTGTTAACATGAGGAGAACTGTACCACTCCTTGGTACCAAGACTTCAACCAGTATTGGATGACTCGCCATATAGAGCTGTCTAAGGTGTGACACTTCTTAATATTAAAATGCCAAGTAATACAATGTGATATCTGTCAGGAAGTGAGGTTTTTATTATTTTTATTCTGTTAAAAAGATTTTTTTTATATATGAATGATGTAATATAATTGTATGTCTGTACATTTTGACAATTTTATATCCTGCTCCATTTGTCATTAACTTCTGCAAGAGGTGTGCACAGTTAAATGGTGATGTATGTGAGCATTGCTTGGTCACGCATACTCTATAGCTTCCACATGTATTGCTCTTCAGCAGTGCCACAATGGCTCTTGAATTGTGGCTGTGCTGGCAGTAGCACTGCTAAATAATTTCAGTCCTCATCTGCAAAAGGAAGTGAGCCAGAAAGGACTGCCAAAGCCAACATTATTAGGTTTTACTTGGCCAGTGTACTACTGGGTAGTACATAAAATTATTTTACAAATTACTTGATAGAAAGTAGAAATATGGAAGTGTAACAGATTACAGTGAAAACGTTTTTAGCTGTACCTTCTCCAGTGTGTTTAACTCGTCTATGGGAACTATTGTCTGCTAGCAGTAACTGAGCACACGTTGTAGCTTGTAAAAGTACAGTCTTACTGGCTGTAGCAGTCTTGCCGTCAGTGAGGCAAGCTGCATATTTCAGATTGTTAACACCTACAGTTAAGGGTGGTAACTCATTTTTCCTCTCTAAAGTATCAAAAAGTGCAGCATTTAGTGGGATTTTTGAAAAAGACATAGCTTTAAACAGCAAACGAATGCTATATCCTGGTTGTAGAGTTTGTGCAAATTCTTCAGTCGTTCCCAATCTGAGTGTATTGAGGTTCATCCTCCAGTTCAGCAGTCAGGGCTCTGTAACTTGTGTTTTACTTCTCTCTCAACTCTTGGTAAATTTCTGTTGTGTCCGTTTTGTGTTTTGATTGTATTTTCTTACATGAATTATGGTTATTTATATCTTTGCAACTTCATACATCAGCAAATAATCATCAGTTTGTTTATAGTTTATGTTTGTTAACTTCTAGAATGGCTCTGACTAAAGATATAAATTAACCTTCTTCCTGTGTTGTAGAAAATTCCTCTTTCTCTTGGTACTTAAACATAATGAGGCTAGGTACAGTATTTCCCATTGTAGTCTTGTAATTTTTCGAGAGACAGAAGAGAAAGAATTGGCAGGCTGGATTTTTGGCATAGCGTATCCTGATCAGATAACACTGTCAGCTCAGATCAGTTAACAGCTTCCTGTAGCGTAAGTGACAACTTTACCCTTCACTGTTGATGCTCAGTTAATAGTAGATGTTGGAATTTTTATTTTTATTACAGGCATTTTGTCTTTCTCACAGGAGCTGCGCCCTTTTTGGGCTTTTGTTGTTCTGAAAGTGATCCTCTGGAAAACACTAAAACTAGAATCCCAGGCTACAATTATATAGGTGAAGAAGAGGAAAAATAGGAGTGCTTATTTTTGCATGGGTTAAAAAGTATAATGAAAGTAGTAACATTTTTTTGTCTTTTGGAACAAATATGTTATAAGTGGCTATCAGTCTCTTCAAAACTATAGCAAATGTGGCATTTTATTTATAAAATTTGTATTTGAAAGTGCATATTCTCCTCTTTATAAGAAGGAGATGATGATACCAGAGACACTGGGATAATAATGTCCTTATGTGTAGATAAAACAGCAATTATGAGACTAAATCAATAGGCAATTTATACATAATTTAAAGTACTGTTGCTTATTTCTGTAACTTCTATCATTGACTCTGAGTGACTTCAGAGCCTCAGCTAAAACAATGAATTGTTTAATTTTAGATTTTGGAATCTTAAACAGAAAATATTAGTTTGTTATGTACATGCGGGAAACTTCTGTAAATAGAATATCCCTTGTGCAACACTGATATTAGAAACAAAACTAAATCATAAGAGGTGGGAAAAGAATCTATAGAAAACCAGAAAAAAAAAATCAGATTTAAAAGTTTTAGCTTTGTCCATTCAGACAGGTCACCTGTGGGGGAAATGGGAAAATCTTTTTTATTAGCTCATACTACGAGAAAGAACCTCATTGTTTTGTCAAAGCACTGCTCAGTAAAAATGACCCATAGCTCTGTTTTTAGCACGTCAGCTGCCTTCTCTTGAAGTGGCACGTTCCCCCTGCATAATTTTTAATTTTCCTGGTGGTAGTTAGGCGCTTTGAGATAGGTCCATTGCACCTCTGTTAAAGAATAGCAGTGACCAAGTAGCCAAAATAGATGTGGATTTTTTTCTGAAGGTATATTATAATTATGGCTTTTTTTATTTGTTTCATTTTGTAAGGGATAGTAGATAGACCAAAGACAGGCTGTTTACTTGTGTGTACCTAAGAAATCATAGCTATCAGTAGAGGTGGTGTCATGAGAAGACTGAACTTGTTTTTCTGAGGGAGTTCGTAGTTCATTTTTGAGAAACTTTGTCTTGAGAAGCTGTTGGTGCAAGAGGAAAATATGTGCCTTTTTTCAGTACTTTAAAATTAGGCTGGAGAGGTGTTATTGCTAGTTTCTTCTAGCAAACTACTACTATATGAATACAGGCTAAAAATTGAATTTTCATTTCATAACTTCTTTACAGAATCTTCCTGCTAGTAACAACCCTTTACCTTAACAAAATTATTTGCAAAATACACATCAAATTTTATCTTGAAAATAAAAGCTTCCCGTAATGTTTGCGTTCAGGTGGATTTACAGTACATGCGAAGATTTTTCTTAGGCCATTTACAAACAACATTCTTGACAATAGAGTAGTTGATCAAAGTTAGGTTTGTAAAATAGCAAGCATTGTTGAGAGGCAGTAAAATACTGTTAACTTGACTTAATAAAACTCCCCCACCACCCCCAACCCCAACTATTTGTAAGTTGGGTAGTATAGAAAAGTGTTGCTTCAGACTCTAAAGACAGTATCTTCACTCTGTATGTACCTCTCCCATTCCAATTATGTCTTGGTTTGTTTCAGTAGCTTGTACTCCCTTTGGGCTCTATAAAAGCAAATGTAAAGGTTATCTAAAATAAACAAGTTTCATGCATTGACCTATATAACACATGCACGACTCTCACCAACCTTCCAGGCAGTTTGTTTAGGAGTTACTGTCTGGATCAAATCTTAGGTTGTCTGCTTTTACTGACATGGTTAATTCTGAATTGCTTCTTTTCTTAGACTGTTAGAATGTATGGCGGTGTGTAGAGGAGGTTACTATGTAAAGGATAGTGTTACAAGACCAAATACCCACAAATACCTTTGATTTTATGTCTAGGAATCAGACAACAGTTTCTCCTGGTAATAGTAATGTTATTCTAGAGTAGATTTGCAAAGAAAGCAAGGAGGCAAAATTGCATCCACTTTTGAAACAATTTATGATATAGTTTCCAGTGTAGTGACATATATGTTGGAATATTTCCTTTAATCCAGTATTTTTCCTTATGTAAGCAATATATGTATATGCTTCAAATACTACTGTAGACTGTCACAAAACCAGGTTGATCTGATATTGGGCTAAACCCCAACATATTTAACTTGATTTACTTTATTGGTTAAATGAACCGTTCTGTTTAAAGTCTCTATAGGTACAGAAGTCATCCTAAAGGTTTCACTGTGCATTGATGTCTTACTGTGCTTGTGTGTGTGAGTTACAGGGGTGCTATCGCAACTTCATGAGCTGTTTGTTTAGTAGTTCTTCTGGTGACAAACCTGTGAAATGTAACATATCCCTAAACACTCACAATAGCCCTGAAGCCAAAGTGGTCTGTTACTTTATGAGCTGAGTGCATTCAAGAAAGTAAAAACAGAAATTTGTGATTCTCTCAACTGCTTTTATTTCTTGGGCTCTACTAGACTAGCTTGTTTTTGCACTAGCCAAGATACATTATTTTTTTCACAAGACAGTTTTTGGTAGCAAAATTTGCTCACAGTGCCAGAAGGCTGTTGCTGCTTTTCTTTACTGCTAGTTCTCCTAATTAACATCAGCATTTGATTTGATTGATAATGTATTTAATAATGTCCAGGATACTCAAAGGCAGGTATTGATGAGATAGGTGTGTTTGTTTCCAAAACTGCCTGTCTGTTACTGCTAACACCACATTTAATGGTATGTAATACTCATTTTTGCTTCTGTTTACTATGTATGTTCTAATACATTAGATGAAAAGTATATACACTTGGAGCAAAAATTGGTTTTGCATGAAAAATTGGATAGAACTTTGGGGAAAGGTATACAAAAGTTAAAACTTATTTGTTTACACAAATAGATGATGGCCTTTACAACACAGGCCTCCATAGAGGTTCCGTACGTGTGGAATGAGGATTGAAGCACAGAGGCCGGTCAGCTGAGTTGTTGCTCATGAAGCCATTAGAACAGACAGGTTAATCTGGAATGCACCTCAAGCAAATGGTAATTGATTTTGAACACCAAATTGCAAAGATCAGGTGACTATTTCATTAATCAAACAAATGTATTTTATACTGCTGATTCTGTACTTGAAAAAAATACTCATGAAATAATGTGTATTTTCTCTAAAGGCAGCAGGAGAAGAATATTTCAGGCAACAAATAGAAAATGAGAGAGAAGAAATATTGAGTACAATCATTCTGTGCTTGAGAGAGAAGAATGTTGTTCAATATATTTTATTAGCAAAGAGGTAAATTCTAATGTATACCCATAATTTTTGCAAAAGTTTAATTTATTTTTTTTATCTCCACCAATTTTTGTCTCAGAACTGAAAAAGGATTATTCATATTACAAACTGTCAGTAATATTCTGCTTGAGCAAATATATGTCTTATTACCAGTAAATATGTTTCAGTAGGTGGCAGTTCTAGACAAATTTGGAAGAAACGGCTGGCATTTGATACAAGGGAATTAGGATAGAATTTTTAATGTATATGAAAGAGTCATCATATTCATAATCTTCAATTTAGATTGTTGCTTTTGAAATTAGGATTGTGAAAGAATTTAAAATAGGTTGCAAAATCTAAGTTCCTGTCCTGGTTTCAGCTGGGATAGAGTTAATTTTCTTCCTACCAGCTGCTGCAGTGCTGCGTTTTGGATTTAGTATGAGAATAATGTTGATAACANAATCTCCTGATTCTCTCCCCCATTACACTGGGGAGGTGGAGAGTGAGCAAATGGCTGTGTGGTGGTTAGCTGCCTGCCGGGTTAAACCACAACAGTTCCTCTATGCTAAGAACAGTCTGTAATTGCTTGCTAAAGTTGTTTACATGGGGTGTGGAGCTGCTGACTGCTTTGATTGCTCACAAACTCAATTTATCCAGGACAGCAAAGTGAATGCTAAGAAGTCTCACTGTCATTTTTTCCTGAAAAGAATAGAGGTGCTGCTAACTTGGAGGATCATCTACTGCTACACAATGTGATATTCAAAAAGCTTGAGAAATGCTTTTGTCTTGAATAACTGGGCAGCACCCAAATGCCATGAGAGAAAAAAGTGAGAGGTGACTGATACACTGTAGTTCAAAAGACAGTTTTCAAACACTAGTCACATGTTGAGCACCAAAGGAGAAGACAAGGCCAAAATCTTTCTTCTTCAGCATTCAAAAATAGAATTCATGTTTCTACTGTTAATATTGTTTGGAAAGATATCTTTGCCTCAAAATTACAGAGATTTGTGAAAACAAAATTTATGAAAGAGAAGGCGCTTGTAATTTTGGAGTTTGGTTAAGTATCTCAGCATTATTTGATCATGTCTTTAGCACATTTTGGTTTTAATAATTCTATCTATTTTAGATATTGGTGTAATTAACAGAACTAAAAATTCTTTTGCTTGTAAACTCATATAAGGTATTTTATTCACTCCTTTAAAACTTTTTAAATTTTTATCTTCATGAGTATACTTCATGGATAGGTTTACATGAGGGAAAATAAGTTTTTTTGCAGTGCGGGGAAAAAATAGAGAGGTCTGTTAATAGAACAGAACTTCCCAACAGTGGAAAGTGAAACTTTAAACTTTTTATTTTCTAGCATATAAACACTATATTCTCATGAAGAAAATTGTTACATGGCTTCCCAAACTATCAACAAGAATAAGGCCTGAAATAATATCACTACTTAAAAATTAAGACTTGTACAACAAGTTGGTGATGGTAAAACCAGTACCTGTTTTTCAGAGCAGAAGATATTCTTTCTCTAATAAATTCTTTCTAATAAATAATTTTTTATAGCTACATGTAATGACTGAATATATATGGAAATATTTTACAATGGATGTAGGTTTCAGATAGTGAGATCTTCTTATTGTATTATTACTGGGTTGTTTCATTCTGTAGAGTTCAGTGGTAACTTGGGGCATTAGAAAAAGACAAGCATGTAGGAATACAAAGCCAGAATACTTTGCTTCCAGCAATACAGTCAAGGGTTTAGGACATTGTTGTCATTCTTCAACAAGGTATGCAGTAGCTTAACTGTATGTTAAGATTGACTTCTGTTACCATGTGAGACCAAATCAAGGCCAGGTGGACCTTTGGCATGACCCAGCATATTTGTTCTTTTAAATATTCATCCTCATTTGCAGATCTTATTTTCCTAGTGCTCTCACTAGGAACCTTCATATTCCAAGCTGACTGGAAGTGGATTGCCAATCCTGCAATGTGGGTTGGATTTTTTTGTTTGTTTGTTTTAACTCTCAGGTTCTCTAAGCAAATGGAAACTCTGCTCTCCTTGCTAAAGTGCCTCCAGAATCATGATGTTCTTACAGTGCCTGGCAAACCAGTCCTAGGTTTTCTTTAGATTTAAGATGAAATGGCATTACTGTGACCTGAAATGACTTTACATGATGTACTAAAAGGTGCCTGTCTGGAGTAGTTGGAGTTGGTTCCTCTACCAATAAAATCCATAGAGGACTGAGAGTACTTAGGGATGTTTGTTGGGAATTTCTTGGGTTAGACTGTTAGATGGTTTATCCCTGGTGTACTGCTACTGAATTAATGAGTTGTCTGAACACGTTTTGGGGAATGTGTGTTAGTGCATGAGCGCATATAAGGCTACATACCATTGTTGTCTTTACTGTTGTCGTAGTGGTACATGTAGTCCTATCTGTACTTCATTGTCACTGCTGTATTTCCAGATGTACTGCCAAATTGTTCATATGTCCAAAGTCAGAGGAAGTTTAATACGTTGCCTAACTCCTTACAAATTAGTAATTTAGAAACATGCAAGATTTTACATATCTCTACAAAAGGGAAGGAGGTATGTCAGAGGAAAAACCTGGCGTCTGATCAGCTCTTTTTCCTCCTGCTATTTACCTTAATTAGTGGCTGTGGCATTCACGGAGTCTTTTTAATAGTGTGTGTAATAGGTGGAAGTTAGGTGCTTTGTCAGTGATTGCACTTGATAACAGGCTTGGACAAAACAAAAATGAATCTCCAGCTATGATAATTATGTCAATGTTGATAAGTCCTCTTTCTTTTCTGCAAATGCTATGCTTTGCTTTGCTACAATATAACCACTGCACTGCAGTTTTTCTTTATGTTGGATTTACTCTGGTATAAATAAATCTATTCTACGTCTGCTGTAGTATGTTTACTATGTGCGCTTACTTTCCTATTAAAGTGACGAAATAGGACATGGACAGCAGACCAGTACTGACAAAGATTGATTCTGTATGATGCCAAACATAGAATTTAGGCAATCATAAACTGTGCAGATACTTTCAATTCTGTGCATTATTATAAAATAGTAGAAATTATTCACCTCTGAAGAATGAGTTGTATAAGTTAGACTATCCAATAGTCTGTAACATGATTTTTTGGTGGTATTGCAAAGTCTTATGATACTGACACAATATGACTTTGATAACCACTTCCATCAAACTATTTTCCATATGTCTGATATAAGTGAACTACAAAAAGGTTTAGATTTGAAAATCAGCAAATTCAAATGTATTTTAGTAAATATACAAGAGTAATAATATTATGTCTTAAATGATTACTAAAGACCCATAGCTTTTTTTTTTTTAACTAGTCACCATTCTGAAATCAGGAAATACAGACCTCAATAGCACATTTACATGGGCTCTTTGAAGTTTCATTCAGGAGATGGCTGTTACACATCCATTTCTTTAAAAAATGATCAAGGTTTTGTATTTCTAAGAGAGAAATCACCTCTCTTATGATGATGCTGGACAAATACACAGTCAAGGTGTTTTTTGTGGGGGCTGGGAGCATGAAGGTGACGTACAATAATTATTGCATTTTTTTTTTCTAGAGTTTATAATAGAGAAGTATACCTCCTGTCATACATATGAAAACAGAGTACAAACTGTGAATTTTGAGGTGTTTTAGCTGATCCACATTGCTACTGCATGCTTATCCAGAGCTAAGGATGTTCCAGTCCTAGTGTTTCAAGTTATTATCTCGGATGATATTTATTGGTTTTAAATGTATTTCCTCTGGTGAAATATTAGGTCCTTATATATTAAATTCTTTTTCAAAGAGGACAAAATTTTCTACTTTTAAAATATGCTGATTTTTTTAACAAGACTTAAATGTATTTTTGCTAATGACTTCATTGATAAACTGTGAAGCACATCTAATCTGCAAATTGCTAAAGCTGCGTAAATGTTCATTTCTGTGTGGATAACCACATTTGTATCATGTGTACTTGATACTTAGGTATTATTTGTGTATTTAGATTCTTTAGTATGAGTCTTACAGCTTTGAAAGCCATTTAAGCTACCTGAAATACAAGCTATACAAACCTTACTCAGAATCAACTGATGTTGATTTTAGGCATCACTTAACTCCTTAGACTCAGGGAAGCATCAGGGGTGAAACTTTGGCATTTGACATTCCACATCAGCAGGCTATGTCATCGAGTTTTGTCATTAATAGGCTTGTACCTTTCCAGCTGAGGATTTGCAAAATTAGTAGTCAAGACACAATTTGTAACTAAGCTGCTAAACTACACCATGTCTGTAGATAGAAATGCTTTTGGAAATTGGTATTCAGATACCAATTTTTAAAGCATTGTAGAATGTGTTATGAAAGGAAAATATGTGAGATTTTTGGTTTTCTACCTTTGTGCTTTTCACCCTGTATTGTTAGGTACTGTTGCATGTCCCAGCATGGAACGGGTGCTGTCTGAGGCAGTCCTCTGCAGTAGAACTATTAGTTCTTTGCAGTAGTAGTGGACAGCAAGATGGAAGCAAGAGGGGGAAAAAAGGATTTGTAAAAGTTGGTGTTAGAGGTGAGGAAGAAAAGGAAGAAAGGACCGATAGGACTGAGAGAAAACATAATTGCAGACATGGACAGGAGCTACTATGGCCATGAAGCTGAAGAATGGTTTTATGTTTATTTTGTCTATAAGGAAAAAAAGACTCAATCCAAGTTGTTTGTTATATTAGTCTTTCTATCAGTCATATACATTTATAAATTTCTCAAATCCATTAAAGTTGTAGTGAAGAAAGAAAAATAATTGCTTTTTTAGTGTGTGCCATTGTCCAGTTCAGGAAAAAAAAATCAAATGAGTAAACAGCAGATCCGCTAATAAACTTGAATGATTTCAGCGTAAGCTCTGTTTAAATTACAGGAGCTGTATTCATGCGTAAACAGAAAAGTAGGAAACTAGTGTTTGAATGATCATTTCAAGGTACGTAAGCCTTGTATAAGCAGAACTTAAAACACTGATGGTCACATCTGCCACTGGAAAATCTAAAAGAAATATCAGTCCACCTAGTGCAAAGATGAGCCATAGCAGTGACAAAGGGCTTGTTGTTAAAGTATAGAACAGGAACACATGAGAGAAATGGAAATTATTTCCTTATTCTTATGAAAGGGCAGGTTATAGCCCCCAAAGTGTCTGTAGGGAAAATGAAATACAGTCTTTTCTGTTTACAATTCTGTTTAAGAACTGAGGTCAAGAAGGGAAACAAATCCTCCATACCAATAACTGTCCACCTGCTTAAGCGATT